>PYHX02000467.1:17289071-17431743 GCA_004302925.2 Cochliomyia hominivorax
ATAGATAGATAGATAGATAGATAGATAGATAGATAAATAGATAGATAGATAGATAGATAGATAGATAGATAGATAGATAGATAGATAGATAGATAGATAGTTTGACACATTCATTCTCAGTTTGATCATTTTTCTATTTTGCGTCTTACGTTCATAAAACTGATCCTGAACTCAAAACACCATCGAGTTTACATATCAGTTAATTTTAAAAATTTAAAATCAACTTTTGCCCTTTTAATCAGAAAATTTTTACCGCTTCGCTGAAAAACTTAAGTGGAAACTTAATACAACAATTTCCTATTATCATTTTCTTCTTTTTCTCTACAATCTAAATAAATGAAATGGAAACGAAAAATCAATATTGACTTTTATTTAAAAAAAAATATTATTTTTTATATTCAAACAAAATCTTGCACTCAAAGAATAAAGTAAGAAGAAAACAGCAGACTCTTGAGATCGAATATATATGGCAATTTTCAAGTAGTTGCTTTCAAATAGTTTTGTAGTTTTTTTCTCTAATTTAACATTCTTTTTCAAAAAATATGATTTTCATGACGAATTGCTAAATGCAACAACAGCAGTAGGGATGGTAAACGGGGCTGGTTTTTTTCAAATTCCTAGATTCGGAATTTTAAAATTCAAATCCTGAGATCACGGGATATTTCGATATTATGGAATTTTTCAAGTTTAATGGGTCCCGTAAAATCCCGGGATCTTCAGGGATCGGAATTGTGGAATTGTCATCCCTAAACAGCAGTCATCATCAAACAAATTTATCGAAAAAAATATTAGAAGTTAAAGAAGAAAATCTAATAAAGAAGAATTATTATTATAAAAATATATAAAATTAAAGTGGAAAAAGAAAACAAATAAAATAAATAAAGAACATATTGAAGAAATAGAAAGAAATTCTTAAATTACAAGAAAAACACCCAAGTTGTTGTTGTTTTCATTATAGACAAAATGCACAGATACAGATACAATTTACGGACAAAAAGGCATCCTCTCTTGTTCATGTGTAGTGGTAAGTAACAGCAGGGAAAGATATTCTGCCACTTACAAGTTTTTGTAGCAAAAAAACAAATGATGCATTTGATATTATTTTTGCAGTTATAGTCATTGTATAAATGCTAGACAACATGTCGTGCAATATGTTATTCTTTTTTTTTGCACTCTACACCAACAAAAACTTGACAAACTTGTACGTAACAACACACACATTTATTTCGAAAAATGAAATTTAAATAAATCTGCAAACTTCATAAGACTAAATCGATTTCAACTATCGATTTTCCTATAAACGATGGTAGCATAAGCCTGCCTGTCAGTTACCCCAATAATCTAGAAGATTGTTTCCTGACTTGTGGTAATTATAATGACAATTATTCACACTGGGATTTTAGACTTTTGAATCCCAAAGGAAGGCAGCTATATAAAATTCCAGTTGATCGCAAAAATGCCATGGATTATGTATACCCAGGACAACCATTATAGTGCCCTGCTTAATCCAAAAGAGTCAGCTTAAATATACAAAAAAACTATAAGTAATCACTTCCACACAAATCCATGATTTGAGTGTAAAGAAGATATTCATACATCATTGACTGCTTCGGCTCTCAAATATTCTAAGAGTCAAGTTCCAAGGAAAATCGATATACAAATATAAAATTCTGAAATCGAAAATTTTCTTTGTGAAAAAAAAAATTGCAGAAGGCTAAACTGAGGCGGCCTATTGCGAAGAACCATAAAGATATCTGAACTCCTTAACCTCGCTTTCTATGGAGCAGGTAGGATTGGATCAAACAAACCCATTACGTATTTCCAGCGAAAATGAAAATTACCCAGATGCTGAAATAGCAGCCATAACAAAAAGTGGAACTTGCTAAAGCATTATAAAATATATGGCAGGTATTTGAATATTTAAGCTGATGGCGTAGCTAAAATAAGGTATCTTACACATCAGTACAGCTCGTTGAAACTTTCTGGAATGCCGTAGATCCAAAAATGTAATCATTGTAAACTTATGGATGGGAAGACTTTAAAAAATTGACTTCTCTGAAAAACTTGGCAGCCAAGCATTTTTAACATAATAATTCTATCCTGGATTCGGCAACAAAAATACCAGGACATGCTCTTTTGAAGTTTCAATAAAAATGCTTTGAAATCCACCTTGTCTTAGGTATCGCATGGTCCTTCTATACAGTTTGAACAAAAGACTTAATAATGAGACCTCTTTCTTATGAAACCAATCATTTATTAGACACTTCTTTATCTACAAATCACCAGATTACACAAAGAAATTAAATATTGGAATATACCCTTCACCAACACATGTATATTAACTTTGTCTTTGCGTTTGTAGCGCCAAGACTACATTAAATGCATGAAATAAAAATATCAGTCGATTTAGCTGTCTATCTATCTGTAGTTGCCACATTCACAGATACAACAACTGTCCTAAAATGATTCCTTGTTTAAAAAATCGTTTGAAAAAACACTTATGGATCCATATCTGATATAACTTTCTAACCTGATATATTTGAACACTGATTATATCTAAATGGCGTATTCAATTTTAATGAATGAATAAAGGAAATTTCACGGTATTTGGCACATGAAAAGTGATTTTAAAATTTGCGAAGAGGGCACACAGCGTATCGCCCAAAAAACTGAAAATTTAATATCACATATCTCTGAAAATTTTCAACATAGCTGATTACAGCATTATCACTTGTTTAGGATGTAATTCTGAAGCATTAAAACCTTGTGCGTTTGTGCCATAAGCATGTGTGATCGGAGGATCAAAATTTGATTTTTTGGTCACTAAAGTTATAGATTTATATCTTCCGATGGAGCAAGAGTGATAGATTTCTCCGTCCAAAATAACTCTTTATTGCCTAAGAATGCTACATGTATTCAAGTGATTTAACTAAAATCGAACACATAGAAGGAGATTATTGGATCCATAGAGGCAAGAAAAATAGTATCTCTCATAAAATTCAAAGTTGTAAAGGTGAAGGGTATTTAAGTTACAGAACTGCCGCTCATAATAATCCAGTTTGTGTAAACTTAAAAAATAGCAAAATCAGTAAAACAGATGAAATATAAAATGAAATAAAATAAACTACTATTTTAGCAACTAAAGTGCATGTTTTATTTTATTGTATTACATTTTTCATATTTTCTTTACAATTTTCTTTTTCTTTATTTTCCATTTTCATTATTTTGTGCTTGAATTGTAAGAGTTTTTTTTTGTATAAGAAAACCACTCCCTGAGGATTCTACATTTTTTCTTTTGTTCCCTCTTTAGTTTCCTTGCAATACATCTACATATCTACATATATACCCGAATACACATACAAAAACATATAAATAAAAGAAGAAAATAAAATAAAAGAATTTTTCCTTAGAATTATTTACTTTTGCAAAAGAAAAGTGCACAGAAGAGAAATGAACTTAAAGAAAATATAGAAATGACACAAAAGAAGAAAAATATCGTCCTTTAAAAAAATAGTTTTCCAAGTATGTAAAATATATAGAATAGAACATTATTGTATAACATTTTCTGTATGCAAGAAAAAAAAGAAACTGTAACATGGGAAATGACTTGGAAGCTTAAATGATGACAAAGAAAAAAGCACATGAAAATGGGAAGAAAAACGTAAAGTCTATAAAACAACTTACAAATTATGTAACATGACAAGGAAGAAATCTAAAACGTGGGTGGATTTTACAAGGAAAAAAATTAAAAACTTTATTACAACTTTTTTTAGAGAAAAATTATTTTTTTTAGAGAAAAAAATTTAATAAAAATTTTTCGTGAGAAATTCAGATTCTTGTGAAAAATTTAGTGAAAAGTTGTTGCGATCATTTTGAGTTTTAATTTTACATAAAAATAACAAACTCTTATTGAAAGTTTCGAATTTTTAGCGATAATTTTGAATTTTAATTGAAAATTTATTTTTAGCAAAAAATGTATATTTTTGTTGAAAAATTTTAGAAAAAAAATGAATTTTTAGTGAAAATCTAAATTATTTAAAAAATATTGAATTTATTTCGTTAAAATTGAAATGAAAATAATTTAATTTTTAGAAAAAATGTAATTTTTAGAAAACAATTTTGTTAAAAAAATTTAGAAAAAATAGATTTTCTGATTGATTTTTTAGTGCAAAAATTGAATTTTTAGTGAAAAATTTAAATTTTAGTGAAAAATTGAATTTTTAGTGAAAAATTTAAATTTTAGTGAAAAATTGAATTTTTGGTGAAAAATTATTTTTTAGTGAAAATTGAATTTTTAGTGAAAAATTGAATTTTTAGTGAAAAATTGAATTTTTAGTGAAAAATTGAATTTTTAGTGAAAAATTGAATTTTTAGTGAAAAATTGAATTTTTAGTGAAAAATTGAATTTTTAGTGAAAAATTGAATTTTTAGTGAAAAATTGAATTTTTAGTGAAAAATTGAATTTTTAGTGAAAAATTGAATTTTTAGTGAAAAATTGAATTTTTAGTGAAAAATTGAATTTTTAGTGAAAAATTGAATTTTTAGTGAAAAATTGAATTTTTAGTGCAAAAATTGAATTTTTAGTGCAAAAATTTTTGATGAAAAATTTTAGTTCAATAAAGAGAAATGTGATGAATAATATTATAAATACAATAAAGAGAAATTTCACCTTAATTTAAAAAAATGATTAAAATTAATTTCCTGAAATGAGGACTTATATACGAGCTAAAATGTATTACAATCTGATCGCAAACAAATATAGTTTCTTACTTATCTTCTTGCCTTCCTAACAAATACAAAAAAGAAAAGCTTCTCAACTTAAGATATTAATAACCTTTTCAAGCCAACTGTATCAGTAGTTGAGATATTTAATTAAAACTTAATTAACTTCTTCCCACTGTGTCACATACGCAATAAAATCCGGCCTACACTTCATAACAACCAATTTCAGCAATTTTATGGACCACAAATGATAAAGAACTTTCTTAAATTAAAAGCACATTATTAAGAGAAAAAGACGAAAATAAGCAAAAAAAAAAAGAAGAAATTATACAATAAAAGTCGTAAACTAAAGTTTATGAAAAAATACAACCATAAAGTCCCAACAGTTGGAACTCATGGAATGGTAAATATTTATATAAAATTGTTTATACCTTGAAGAACAACAACAACAACTGAATTTGTGCGTTGTGAAATAAACGGTGAACAGTGGAGGATAAAACTATGCGGAATCTTCAATACGCTTCATCAAACAAGCGTGTGTTTCGTACACACAGAAACTCTTAATGAATCATAATATTAGTTATGTTGTTGACGATAACTTTTATTCTACTGAACCGATTTTGACAATTCTTGAAATGGTAATGAAGCCTATAACTTTTAATATCATGGCAAAATTTCATTTTAATTTGTCTGTTAATAATGGAAAATTTTACAAAAGTTATATCGGTCTATATCTTTTAACACACTGAACCGATTTTGATGGTTTCAAATATGACTACAACAAATACTCAGGTCATATTTTATTGAGCTCTGTCAATTATCGTGGATGTAAGCCTTCCAGACGGACAGACAAACGAACATAACGAAATCGACTCAGATTTGAATTTGAATTTGAAAAATTGAATTTTTATTGAAAAATTGAATTTTTAGTGTAAAATTGAATTTTTAGTGAAAAATTTAATTTTTGGTGAAAAATTGAACTTTTAGTGAAAAATTGAATTTTTAGTGCAAAAATTGAATTTTTGGAGAAAAATTTAATTTTTAGTGAAAAATTTAATTTTTGGAGAAAAATTGAATTTTTGGAGAAAAATTGAATTTTTAGTGAAAAATTGAATTTTTGGTGAAAAATTGAATTTTTGGTGAAAAATTGAATTTTTGATTTGATGCAAGATTTTATATACATTATGGGATCTAAGATGATTCTTTTTTAGCGTTACACACGGAATGACAAACCACCACTTCTGACGGTGTATAAAAAGAAGCAGAAAGAAAAAAAGAAAATTTTGTTTTATGTTCTCAAAATGTTACTCCCCTTTATGGTCGTTATGGTCCTTTTTATTATGCGACATCATTTAAAGACTGCATCACACACTTAGTTACAAATGGAAATGCGGACAGAAGAAAGGACGTAGGGAGGGACATATAAATATCCCGAGACTACCTCAATATTGTTATATTGTATGTTGTATGTTATTGAATGTCGTCGGTATTTTATTTATATTTTTTTATTTCTTTTTTTTCTTCTTCTTCTCTCTTTAATATGTTCTTTTTGTGTGTGTTTTTTGGTCTTGTTGTTTCACATTCATTTCCAGAGTTCCTTCTTTGTAAATGGCCCGACAACGATTAATGTTTTACGACATTTTAACGTCGGCATGGCGCTTTCATGCTGTTTTTTTCTGTTTTACTTCTTCTGAAGTTTTTTTGTTTTTTAATTTTTTTGGTATAAAATTTTTCTTCTTGTTTTAATATAACTTTTAGCCCGATTTTTCTTCTCTTATAAATACTTTTATACTCCACGCAGTTTTTTATTTTGTTTAGTCAGCCTGGCTGCCTGTCTGTCTGCCAGTCATTTAGTCTTTTAGACACTGAAGTTTATGCCTTTTATTTTGTTGCATGTCGGTTTCTTGTGGTGTTGAAAAGAATATTTATTTGTTGTTTTTTTATTCTTCTTCTTCTACGGAACAAACCTTTGTGCACTTGTGAAAGATGAGCATATATGATAGGAGACAGGTTTCGAGGGGAGTGGATTCTTAGGATATATTTTGAGGGGGATTTTAAAAGAGAAATCAAAAATTTATTTCTTTATTCTGAGCAAAAACAATTTTTTATGAAAGAGATGGTTCTGAATTCCACTCAATCCAGTTCCATTATTTCGTAAGGGAAATCAAAATCCAAACCTCTAAAAAGTACAATTAGACTATTTATAGACACAAATAGAGGTCATCCCCTTAAAGATTTTAGATAACAGCTCTTCTGAATTAATTTGAATGTTATAGCAGTAACCGCGCATAAAAATACAACATCAGAATCTACATCGATGGTTTCAAGATGAACTGTGGAGTTGGATCAGGTGTCTTTACTGAAGATTTGTAATACGAAATTTCATAACGACTTTAGGTTGAAATCAGTGGTATCCAGACTGTAAATATTTTTTAAGCAGAAAGCTCCATTTATTCTTAATACATAAAGGAAGCTTCGAGCCAGGAACGTTCAAGGAAACTTAGGCATTTCTGTCGACAGTCAGACGGTTTTTCTTTTAATGCAAAGAGATGCAGGTTCCATCTTATCACATTACCTTGATGTGGGTCACTGCGTATATATACTACGTTTATTACCAATAACGAGCATATGGGTTATACAGAATAGGCGCAGACCCCAATGGACTATATATATCGGGGGAACTAACGTCAAACACTTTCCAATAAGTTATCGCCTTACGATATAAACAAAAGAAATCAACTCCTAAATTAAAGCGGTAAGAACATATCGAGATACCTGTATTCTCTTGACGTTACACAAACACACCTAACACCCATCGACCAACGGTCAATATCGGATTTATATTCGAAAAGATCACATGTGTTCCTCATCATATTCTTATTCATTTTTCCCCTATTCCCTAAAAACTAACGATTTCACTCTTTTAGACACCTGTTAAATATCTGTTGTTTACATTGTTGTTTCTCTTTTTTTAATTTTTTATATTTATAAAGATGTTTGTTGCAAGTAAACCAAAAACAACCACTGCATGTGGCAGCCTAAAGATTCTTTTATAAAATTTTTCTGCTGTTGTTGTTTTTGTTAAAAATGATGTGAGATTGTTGTTGTTGTAGTTGTTGTTGTTGCAGTATTATTTATTTTATTATTATTTACACACAACGTAAAAGATGAAAATAATGTTTGAAGTATAAAACTCGGAAAAATAAACAACAATGCACAGTGGGTCGAAGGCAACTTTTTTGAGAAATATATATGTGTAACTCCTGAACCCAATGAGATATTTTATTTCAGTTGAGGAAATTTGAAGCTTATATGAAGGATTACCGTCGCAAAGGAAAGTGGGACAAAGACAAAAGAAGTTTAAAGATGTAAAATTATGTACAGAACATTTTAATATTGGGAAAATTAAGGAAAATTTTCTGGAAAATTTATAATTTTTTTTAAATTATTTTCAATCTACGAAGACGCTGGAATATCAAGATTCAGAATTTGTTTTTCTTTTTAAAGCAAAATGTGAAACCCTTCCATTTAAGTTTATATAGTTTGTTACTTTGTTCGAACAGGTGGTCCGTGTCTATTTAAAACCTTGACCTTAGCTCCGGGCAGTTCGGCGTATTTGCCTCATTTAGTAGAAATACCACTCAACGGCTTGTTTACCATAGTGACAGGATGCCAAATTAGCCGAAAAATTGGTGGTCACATTATGATGTCTTATGAATGTAAGTAGCAAACATTTCTTACAGTAAATTTCGGTATTTCGATATTTCGCTGTTACAAATGATTGGCTTCTTTCATCTCAATTGCATATTGCTTGCCATACCAGGAACTTTTTTTAGAAGTCCTGACTTAAATTTTCGGTTTCGCTACGGTTTTGGCCTCTAAAAGCGTTCCTGACAGGAACCAGCATTATCATAAACTTTTCGTACAATATAGTACGAATATTGAGCTAATAGGGCTGCTTTCTTAATGAATGTGTTGGCAGCTTCCAAAAGAAATTTTCCCTTACAATTTAGAGCATCAGCCACTAATCCTCGTGACAAGTTAGGGGCCAGTAATCTTTCAAATCATCTCATTAACACATCAGCTGTAACCATTTAAAATTTTTCGTAGATATCTCGATGGATGCAATAGTTACAGAATTAATTCCAAGAAAAGATAAATTTTCGAGATGTCCTACTTTAGAGAGTCACCGACTTCCCCAACTAGTTAACTACGATCCTGTACTCATCCAAATAGTCTCAAAAACACTTCAGCTGTGACTTCGTAAAATTTTATTTAAATACCTCCAACACTTGTATTGTTACAGAATTATTGCGTTTTAAGGCCACTGTGCAACACAAGACAAGAATCATTTGAAATCGTATTTTTATTACACTTTGAATTGGTCTTTTTTTGAGATGTTTTTTTTTTATTCTTATCTCCTGTTTAACTTGGCATTTTTACAAAATGATTTTTTTTGTTTAAAAAAAGCTTTCGTTTTTTTTATTAAAACCATAAAAAAGCCAAGGCAAAGTTTTTAATAACTTCGAACCATAAAGTGTTGAAATGTTTAAAGTTTTATTGAAAAGATTTTCTTTATTAGATATAAACTTTATGAGTTTTTTCCTTCTTTTTTGGGTTAAATAAAACTACTGGGGTGGTCAATATGAGAATAATATGAAATAAAGATATTTCTTAAGATAAATAAGAAAAATTGTTGATTTTAAGCTTAAAAGCAAAAGGAGCTAATTACTTTTTCTTCAGATTTTGCAAAAAAATAGTTCTTTTTGAAATAAATTTATTTTTGTGGAAAATCAAAACCTCACGATTTTGTATTAAATAACTAATACGTAACACACGACTAGGTGGGCGCAAATGTTACCATGCAACATCGTGTGTCATGAGATAACAACTTTGCAACATCAGTGGGTGCTACTCCATAAAGTTTGGTATGAATCCATTTACTTCTGTAGTATTTTAAGGCAACAAAGATGAAAAATTTATTTAAAATAAACTTTGTTGCAACATCCTGTGTAGAATGTTTTGAAGAGAACAACAACACCAACAACAACTACTACAAACAATTTTGTTATTTTTCCTTTTTGGCATTATTTTTGTTTGGTAAACAAGTAAACAACTATTTTTTTCTCTACTTTTATTTCTCTATTGACACTTTTTTCTGCTGCATGCAACACAAGGATTTTATTTACAACAACAATATAAAATATTCTAAAGAATATCTAAACTACACACGAACATTCTGTTCTCAAAAAAAGGGTGTTATCGTGCCACAACCAAAAAAAAAGGAAACAAAAACTAGAAAAATAAATAAAACCAACAAAAAACTGTATGACAAGATATAATAATGATGATATAGTAAAAATAACAAAAATAAATATTTAAATAAATAAAAAAAAAAAGAAATTCTTCTAAATACTCTCAACATGAAAACTTTTCAAGCATAAATAATTAATTTCATTCCTCGTACGAGTTTCAAAATTGTCTCCTTTTTCTAAGAATAATAAAAATTGAAGGGTGTTACTTTGAAAAGTAAACTAAAAAACACTCTGTTCTACGTGCTTATTTTGTTATTTTGTCTATAATAAGAAAATAAGGTAGAACTTAAGGAGGTTTTTTCTTTTTCTATTTATTTTGCATCTAAAATTTATCCTCAATATGTCAATTTACATTAGTTGTATATTTTCTCATATTAAAGACATTTTTTTTAGATTAAATAGAAAATTCTGTTCAGAGTCATGTTTAATTTGTTTCAAAGAAAAATTGTAGGTATTTATTTCCTACAAAAAAGTTTACATTTAATTATTTTTAAAAGAAAATTTGAATTTTTAGTGAAAAATTCAATTTTTAGTGAAAAATTCAATTTTTTGTGAAAAATTCAATTTTTTGTGAAAAATTCAATTTTTTTATGAAAAATTCAATTTTTTGAGAAAAATTAAATTTTTTGTGAAAAATTCAATTTTTTTTGAAAAATTCAATTTTTTTTTTTTTTTTTGTGAAAAATTCAATTTTTTGTGAAAAATTAAATTTTTTGTAAAAAAATTCAATTTTTTGTGAAAAATTCAATTTTTTGTGAAAAATTCAATTTTTTGTGAAAAATTCAATTTTTAGTAAAAAATTCAATTTTTAGTAAAAAATTCAATTTTATGAGAAACAGTAGATCGACCCTCGCAAATTTAAGCACATCATTTTAGAATATTATAGAACTTGTGTCAAATTTCTTTTAAATCGCTTTGAGATACTTCAAATATTGGACCGAATATGGTCAGTTTCAATGTACCAAATTTCATTAATTTATCTAAAATATTGCGACCTATGAAGTGTTTAGCCGGACAGACAGACGGACGGACTTCATTAAATCGACTCAGAAATTGATTGTCAGTCGAACGGTATACTTAAAGATGTGCGTAACAACTTTTTTTCTGCATGTTACAAACATCAGCACAAACGCATAATATTCCAAACACCTTCGGTGGTGTAGGGTATAATAATTTTACTTATTATTACGTTCATCTATTTATTCAACCAGTTCCATTCATCTTATTCAGACAGTTTTTTTCTTTTTATATTTTAATGTCTTTTTTTAAAAGAATTAAGACAAAACGCAAAAAAGCTTTAAAAACCCCTTCTGAGTTGCCCGACAATAATTCATTTCTTTTGACTCTTTTTTTATATTTCTGAAAAAGTACTAAATTATTGTTTTATCTTTTGTTTATTTTTATTCTGAATTTTATATTTTTCACTTCTTTTTCTTATTTCTTTTTCGGAAACAAAAAAAAAAACTAAACAAAAGTAAAAATTGTAACAATTGAAAATGTTGTGTTGTCATCTAAAATCCCTTAAATTAAATGTCAAAAGAAATATTGTACGGATACACTCTTCACTTTTCACTCTTCTCTGTGTTCAGTTTTCGGTTCAGCCTGTCAAAGTACTTTTTACATTGTTGCTGTTGTTGTTGTTGCCTTTTATGTCAACCCCAAATATGGTAGCTGAACTGAACTGCCAGTAGATTCGTTATAGTTCTTCTGACAAAAGAATTTTTTTAATGAATAGTTCTCTCTGTTTTTTTGTCGGATTCAAAATTATTTCATTCTATTCACTTCTTTTATTTTCGCCATTATTGTGTAAATTAAACAATAATCACTGAAAGTAGCATGAAGTCTAAAAAAACGTAGTAAATGTATCCCAAATATTACTTATAGTCTTTAATATATATTATTATGCATTATCATGTTTTTATACCCTACACCATCGTAAGTGGTTGGGGTATTATGCGTTTGTGCTGATGTTTGTAACATGCAGAAAAAATGGTGTTATACTAACTTAAAAGATAACCGTCCATTCTTATTTGAGATATCTTAATGAAAATGAAATGAAAATTGCCCTGAGGACGGAGTCTATTCAAATTGACCATATTCGGTTCAAAATTTCCAGTATCTCCCATACAAATGTTGCCCCTCGGAATGGTATCATAAAAGTCCTAATATTAAAGCGATTTAAACGAAATTTGGAGCAGATAAATCTTATAATATTCTAAAACGATGTGCTTAAATATGCGAGGGATCGACCTATAATTTCTCATAGTTTTCATAAAAACCCTTTTCCAAATATCACTTTAAAGGGCATAAATCATACATATACGTTGGTATTCTAAAAACAGGTAAAATTAAGAAAAATATAGCAAAACTTGATTATACGAGGGTCGGTCCAGAATCTCCTGTATCTCTCATATAACCCATTAGAAAAAATTAATTTTAAAACGCATAAAATTCTCATAAATGTTATTTTCAAAATAACGTTCTGCACATCAGAAAATCAAAGTACACGAGGGTAGTTCAGAAAGTTTTCGTAACTACTATTTGTAATCAACCATGTAGTATAGAGTATTATCTAGTCGGACTAACCGAATATAAATTCTTACTTGTTTTATATTGTGTGAACTGGAGTTTCTTTTTTTTCTAGAAAATTAGCACAAAAAGGTGGCAACGGGAGGAGGGCTTCATATTCTAAAGATTTTAATATTGATAAGGCAAAACAATGAAGGGGTATCATATGTTAAGGACTAATTCTTATTATTGTTTAGAAACAGGAAAAGATATTATTAAAGACATAAATAGGGGACGATAAAATTTCTTTGAAAAATAATTAAAATGAATTCAAGAACCTTTAAAACTCTTCATCCCCATAAAGGAGGTATATAATTAAGATTGTTTTACTCCAAGATCATATAACCTTAAAAGGAACATATATTATTTCACTAAATATAAATTTGGATAAATTAAGTCCGTCTACACAATTGTGTGATGTTAAGACTTTTTTATTTAAAATTAATAAATGAATTAAACTTGGCCAAAAATCAGGACCGTTCGGTCCATTTCTCACTGTGTGCAAATCGATTTTTTGGAAATAATTCTGTAAATTAGATTAATGAAATTTTACGCGATTAGAGCTGAGAGGATTTCGAGCTAATTTGATGAATCCCTATTCAGCGAGATACATAGTCTGTGGCCCTTTACCCAAAAAAGATCTCAAATCTCTGATCATAATTCTTGTTCATGTTTATCCTTTTAAAATAAGTAATTTAATCTTATTTTCTTTTCATTTCAGATTTCACAACTCTTCTTACAGATATCATTCCACCTACAAGATAAATTTAAATCATATTTTCACTTAAATAACACATTCACATGCATACGCACACGAAATCCCGAATAACAGCAAAAAACGCAAACAAACATTTTGATATAAAATAAAAATTTACCTGTTTACTCACTTAACACCTGCCATTGAGAAGGTGTTATTTCTTTTTTTTTTTTGTGAAAAAAGAACTGTAAAAATAATAAATGAAATGAAAATAAATTTGTATAAAAATTGTACAACTGTTGTTGTTGCTACTGCAACATGTTGTAGACAGTTAATACAATAAAAACAACATATTGATGTTTTATTTTATTTTATTTTATTTTATTTTATTTTATTTATCCTTGTGAATTTATTTTAAATAATGAAACAATAACTTTTTTTGCTTGAAAGGTAAACCAACCGTTTCATTTAATAATTTAAGTTCTTTTGTATTCAACTCAATACTAAATAAATATTTATGCGTTTTATAATTTACTAAAGGAAAATAATTTCGAAATTTATATGAAATTTCCTTTAAGCGCTTTTTTTTGGAAAGAAACATTAATTATAAATATATACACACATGTGTGTTGAAATCTTGAAGGTAAAAGGAACGAGAGTTTAATTTATGGTGATTTTTTTGATAAATAACTCAATTAAAACTTCAACTTTTCAGCGGAAATTAAAGTTTTTACTAAAAATTCATTAAAATTTAAATTTCAGATAATTTTCAGAGAAATTTTCGTTAGATCTCCTATTTAGAGAAAATTTTCGATAAATCTCCTATTTAGAGAAAATTTTCGATAAATCTCCCATTTAGAGAAAATTTTCGATAAATCTCCCATTTAGAGAAAATTTTCGATAAATCTCCCATTTAGAGAAAATTTTCGATAAATCTCCCATTTAGAGAAAATTTTCGATAAATCTCCCATCCCATTTAGAGAAAATTTTCGATAAATCTCCCATTTAGAGAAAATTTTCGATAAATCTCCCATTTAGAGAAAATTTTCGATAAATCTCCCATTTAGAGAAAATTTTCGATAAATCTCCCATTTAGAGAAAATTTTCGATAAATCTCCCATTTAGAGAAAATTTTCGATAAATCTCCCATTTAGAGAAAATTTTCGATAAATCTCCCATTTAGAGAAAATTTTCGATAAATCTCCCATTTAGAGAAAATTTTCGATAAATCTCCCATTTAGAGAAAATTTTCGATAAATCTCCCATTTAGAGAAAATTTTCGATAAATCTCCCATTTAGAGAAAATTTTCGATAAATCTCCCATTTAGAGAAAATTTTCGATAAATCTCCCATTTAGAGAAAATTTTCGATAAATATCCCATTTAGAGAAAATTTTCGATAAATCTCCCATTTAGAGAAAATTTTCGATAAATCTCCCATTTAGAGAAAATTTTCGATAAATCTCCCATTTAGAGAAAATTTTCGATAAATCTCCCATTAAGAGAAAATTTTCGATAAATCTCCCATTTAGAGAAAATTTTCGATAAATCTCCCATTTAGAGAAAATTTTCGATAAATCTCCCATTTAGAGAAAATTTTCGATAAATCTCCCATTTAGAGAAAATTTTCGATAAATCTCCCATTTAGAGAAAATTTTCGATAAATCTCCCATTTAGAGAAAATTTTCGATAAATCTCCCATTTAGAGAAAATTTTCGATAAATCTCCCATTTAGAGAAAATTTTCGATAAATCTCCCATTTAGAGAAAATTTTCGATAAATCTCCCATTTAGAGAAAATTTTCGATAAATCTCCCATTTAGAGAAAATTTTCGATAAATCTCCCATTTAGAGAAAATTTTCGATAAATCTCCCATTTAGAGAAAATTTTCGATAAATCTCCCATTTAGAGAAAATTTTCGATAAATCTCCCATTTAGAGAAAATTTTCGATAAATCTCCCATTTAGAGAAAATTTTCGATAAATCTCCCATTTAGAGAAAATTTTCGATAAATCTCCCATTTAGAGAAAATTTTCGATAAATCTCCCATTTAGAGAAAATTTTCGATAAATCTCCCATTTAGAGAAAATTTTCGATAAATCTCCCATTTAGAGAAAATTTTCGATAAATCTCCCATTTAGAGAAAATTTTCGATAAATCTCCCATTTAGAGAAAATTTTCGATAAATCTCCCATTTAGAGAAAATTTTCGATAAATCTCCCATTTAGAGAAAATTTTCGATAAATCTCCCATTTAGAGAAAATTTTCGATAAATCTCCCATTTAGAGAAAATTTTCGATAAATCTCCCATTTAGAGAAAATTTTCGATAAATCTCCCATTTAGAGAAAATTTTCGATAAATCTCCCATTTAGAGAAAATTTTCGATAAATCTCCCATTTAGAGAAAATTTTCGATAAATCTCCCATTTAGAGAAAATTTTCGATAAATCTCCCATTTAGAGAAAATTTTCGATAAATCTCCCATTTAGAGAAAATTTTCGATAAATCTCCCATTTAGAGAAAATTTTCGATAAATCTCCCATTTAGAGAAAATTTTCGATAAATCTCCCATTTAGAGAAAATTTTCGATAAATCTCCCATTTAGAGAAAATTTTCGATAAATCTCCCATTTAGAGAAAATTTTCGATAAATATTAAAAATTCATGTCAAATTGGACTGATGTAAACATCTTAAATAAAGTGAATTTAAAGCGATAAACCAAGTTTTTTGCAAGTTGTAATAGCAAAATTGCAATAAGTCATACAAAATTTTTATAGAATTGAAATTTTGACACAAAAGTTTTTGCTTTATATTTTTCTAGTTTGAATTCTGAATTATGTACTTAATTTATTTAAAGGGAATTTCAACAAAAATATAATTCTTTTTAACTTAACTAAAATTTTGATTTAAAATTTTAATTTAAAATGTAAGATAAGAATCTTAATTCCATTATAGCATGTGCATCTTTGTAACCTTTATAAGTCTCTTCAAACTAACTAACACACTTGTAATACTTCAATATAAATTATTAATTCCAAAAATTCCCTTAAAACCCTCTCAACATGATTATGGGTGTCGGTTTGAATTTCTAGTAAAAATATATTAAAAAATAAAAGGATGTCAGGATAGAAACTAAACAATAACAAAAATACACACAAACACAGATCAGAAAAACCAGACATGTGTACTTTAATATTTCTTTAATAACCAGTGATTTCGAAAACAGCTGTTACTCCTCCAAAGAAGAAAGAAAACTACATTGAGAGAGATTTTTGAGCAACAACTATTTTGAAGTCATACAACAACATACAATATGTTGTGCTACTCGTAATGCAATTTCCAGTATTCCTGGCAACAGAATCCCTTAATAATGAAAAAAAGGAACAAAACAACAAAAAAAAACTGTAGAAAATTTTACAGATGAGTGTACCACGCCCGTGAAATGCGCATGTTTTACGATATTTTTACTTTATTTTGCATTTTGTTGGTGTTAATGTTTGCTGGGAACCTACAACAACAATAACAAACTACAGCAGAAAAAACGAGAGTTTTATATTTAATCTTTAAGCAGAAAAATTCCAGTGAACCTGAATTTTTCTACATTAAAGTGATTTTGTTGCTGTTGTTGTAATGTGACCAAAATAGAGACACAGTCTGGAAATCCAATTTCCAACATTCAATTGAAACTGACACAAATACAAACTAAACAAACAACAAGAAGAAAAGAAATTATTCCAATTTACTATAAAATAAGTCTTTTTTGCCTTTCTAGACTATTTACAGCATAGATACCTAAAATAGTTGTATATAATATGGAGAAAAGAAGATATATATGTTAAAACATATACATATATGTAACACAAGTTGTATATATGTATTTGCCGGCTTCTCACTTTAAGCTCCCATCTTCGTCGACATCGTCATCATCACCATCATCGGATTTTGTAACACCAAATGCTGTAGAATTTGTCAGTAATCGATAAATGTAGAGTTCCAGGAATTATCTTAACTTTACACAAACATATACATACGTACATACATACACATAAGCACGACAACAACTACATATATCTTGTTCAGTTGCTTTTTTTATTACTGTTTTTATCTGACTGTGTCTGTTGGTCGTCTCCATCAGACATTCTATGTTATAATGTTTGTTTTTTTTTCTCTTCTCGTCTTTGACTGGATTAAGGCAAAAAAAAAAAAATGCAGAAATAGAAGAAGAAGAAAAATAGCAGAAATAATGTTATAAAGTGTAGTTCACTATGTTGGGTGTTCAACCCACTTAAATTGCTACAGCAGTAACAACAACAGCAAACACACAACAGGAAAAACTTTACTAAGAATTTATAGCATTAAGTACTTACGAAGAGAAATGCGTATGACGTATTGCAATTTTGCTATTGCAACTTGCAAAGAAAAAAATGCAATAAAAATTGGCTTATCGCCACTTAAGTTTACTTTATTTAAGATGTTTACTTCGGTCCAATTTGACATAAATTTTTATCATTTAAGTGTGAGCAAGTGTGCTCACATTAGAGTTGTAAAGAGATAAACTATTTTTTCAACTTTAAAATGGAGAAAAACTTTTCCTTTAATGGACTTATTTTAAGCCCACACTTTTCTATAAACACATGAGAGGATCAGGATATATTAGTTTCAAAACTGCAGTTAAGAGCAATACAAATATACATTTTAGATTTATCGAAAACTTTTATTAAACAAAGGACTTCTCGGATATGTTCATCAAATAAAAAAAATTATTGAAAATTATCTCGAAATAGGAGATTTATCGAAAAATTTTCTCTAAATAGGAGATTTATCGAACATTTTCTCTAAATAGGTGATTTATCGAACATTTTCTCTAAATAGGAGATTTCTCGAAAATTTTCTCTAAATAGGAGATTTCTCGAAAATTTTCTCTAAATAGGAGATTTCTCGAAAATTTTCTCTAAATAGGAGATTTCTCGAAAATTTTCTCTAAATAGGAGATTTCTCGAAAATTTTCTCTAAATAGATTTCTCGAAAATTTTCTCTAAATAGGAGATTTCTCGAAAATTTTCTCTAAATAGGAGATTTCTCGAAAATTTTCTCTAAATAGGAGATTTCTCGAAAATTTTCTCTAAATAGGAGATTTCTCGAAAATTTTCTCTAAATAGGAGATTTCTCGAAAATTTTCTCTAAATAGGAGATTTCTCGAAAATTTTCTCTAAATAGGAGATTTCTCGAAAATTTTCTCTAAATAGGAGATTTCTCGAAAATTTTCTCTAAATAGGAGATTTCTCGAAAATTTTCTCTAAATAGGAGATTTCTCGAAAATTTTCTCTAAATAGGAGATTTCTCGAAAATTTTCTCTAAATAGGAGATTTCTCGAAAATTTTCTCTAAATAGGAGATTTCTCGAAAATTTTCTCTAAATAGGAGATTTCTCGAAAAATTTTTTTTTAATAAGAGATTTATCGAAAATTTTCTCTAGATAGGAGATTTATCGAAAATTTTCTCTAAATCGAAGATTTATCGAAAATTTTCTCTAAATCGAAGATTTATCGAAAATTTTCTCTAAATCGAAGATTTATCGAAAATTTTCTCTAAATCGAAGATTTATCGAAAATTTTCTCTAAATCGAAGATTTATCGAAAATTTTCTCTAAATCGAAGATTTATCGAAAATTTTCTCTAAATCGAAGATTTATCGAAAATTTTCTCTAAATCGAAGATTTATCGAAAATTTTCTCTAAATCGAAGATTTATCGAAAATTTTCTCTAAATCGAAGATTTATCGAAAATTTTCTCTAAATCGAAGATTTATCGAAAATTTTCTCTAAATCGAAGATTTATCGAAAATTTTCTCTAAATCGAAGATTTATCGAAAATTTTCTCTAAATCGAAGATTTATCGAAAATTTTCTCTAAATCGAAGATTTATCGAAAATTTTCTCTAAATCGAAGATTTATCGAAAATTTTCTCTAAATCGAAGATTTATCGAAAATTTTCTCTAAATCGAAGATTTATCGAAAATTTTCTCTAAATCGAAGATTTATCGAAAATTTTCTCTAAATCGAAGATTTATCGAAAATTTTCTCTAAATCGAAGATTTATCGAAAATTTTCTCTAAATCGAAGATTTATCGAAAATTTTCCCTAAATAGGAGATTTATCGAAAATTTTCTCTAAATAGGAGATTTATCGAAAATTTTCTACAAGAGGAGTTGGAGTAAATTTTAAATTAAATTTTTATTCATCGAAAATTTTCTCCAAATTGGGGTTTTGATCAAAAGATTTGTATAAATTAAAAATTTATCGAAGATTTTGCTTGACGAACAATTTATCGCTTTAAATTGAAAATTTATCTTATTGAATGGGCTTTTTTACAAAATTAATGTTTTGTTAGAAATTTTATTAATTTATTATTTATTAAATTGAAAAAAAAATCAAATATTTTTATCTCCTTCTTAAAACAAATGCCAGACGGATTTCCTTTGAAGCAAAGTGTTGACTTTAGATATCTAAATCATGTCAAAATTTTATAAATACATTTCCCTCAATTCCGTATCGCTTGCAATTTATTTACTTAGAATTTAAGAAAACATATTCCATTTATATCGTTTTCCTGTTTTGTATCCAACATTAACCGCAAAACCACAAAATAAAATTCCATTTTTGATAAAAAAAAATTGTTAGTATGATATATTCGTACATGCCGAAACTTCTATACCCTCCACCACAAATGCGTGTGAAGTAAATGTACACACTCACACATACACTCATACACTGCACCGAGTTTGATAATATTTGGAATGGTAATGAAGTACATACAGCTGAATATTTTATGGCAAAATTTCCTTATAATTTTTCGATTTATTATTGATAATTTAACGAAAGATTTGTGCTTGAACTAAGAGGTTGCCTCAGATATCTGTTTATATCTTTTAATATGCTAAACTGATTTTTCTGTTTTTCAATAGCAAACTTTTCAGGACTATAAAAAATATTCAGGCCAAATTTCGTTGAGCTCTGTCTTTTATTGTGGATGTGAGCGTGCCAACAACAGACAGAAGGACAGACGGATATATATAATATTCTGTCTGAGATGATTTCTACTTAGCGTTACACACGGAATGACAAAGTTCACTGCCACTTGTGGTGGTAGAGGGTTCAATAAAATTGTAATTCAAACAAATATTTTAAACACACATACAAACTCAAACATGCATACTCATACACCTACAGACAAACATGCGGAAAGTATCTAAAGTATTTATTGGATAAAACGGCAGCAGTTAAAATAAAATAAAACAAAACGGCAGCAGCGGCAACAGGAAAAATAAGTAAAATAAACTGAAATTGTTAAATAAACATTTTATATGTTTGTACTTATTTATATTTATATTATTTATATTTATATTTGTATTTATTTATACATTTTTATTTTTATTATTATTGTTTTATTATTACTGTTGTTGTTATTTTTATTGTTATAAACTCTCAATATCTGCAACTGAAATAAAATTTTTCCTCTTTTTTTCTATATAAAATTTTAATGAACAAAAAAATGTTGACAAACGGGACACAAAAATACTGATATATTCAGTTATGCCGAATCTTTTTACACCCTCCACCAGAAATAAATGTGATTTTAATACATTATGTATCGTACATACAAACTCACACATACACTAACAAAGGTATGCAATATATAAAAGTCTTTCTAAAATATAACACAGGAACACTTGATGAGTCATAAAAATTGGTTATATATTTTTTTTGGCTATAACACTTTTTCTACTGAACCGATTTTGAATGGTAACGAAGTACATGAAATCTTAGTTTATTTATAATTCACAATTTAATGAAAACATTCAACAGACTGAGCCGATTTCACAGGTTTTAAATAGGACACTTCTAAGGACTAAAGCAAATACTCAGACCTAATTTTATCAAGCTCGCAGATTTTGATTTTACGCAATATATATACAATATATATATACATCATGGGGTCTGAGATAATTCCTTCTTAGCGTTACACACAGAATGACAAAATTCATATACCCTCTTCAGCACTTGTGGTGCTGGAGGGTATAATAATATGAAAAAAGGTTCTTTATTTAATATTTGCGCCACTGGCAACATAAACAACAACTACAACAATAAATAAAAATAAATATTAACTTTAACACAGGCCAAACGGAAATTTTAAACTTTTTTTATTATTATTTTTGCCTTAACAACTGTAGTTTTTATAATCATCAAACACATGTGACTGTTTTTTTCACTTTTAATTTTATTCTTTTTTCATATTTTTCAAACAAACACATACGCACACACACAGTCAGAAATATTGTTTATTTAACTAAAATAACAAAAAAGAAACAAAAACAAGAGGATAAACGAGGAATAAATATTTCACAATCTTCAATTCGTTAAATAAATATCAACAATTCAATAATTCACTGTAAAAAAAGAGAGGAAAAAATAATGCCAATTGACAATGAACATATTTTGTTATCGATAACAATTAAAATACATATTAAAGAAATAAGGGCAATATTTTCAAAGAAACATCTTTTAGTAAAGAATATTTTCGATAAATATCCAATTTTGAGAACATTTTCTATTGAAATCATATTTAGAGAAATTTTTCGTTAACTCCCCAATTTAAAGGAAATTTATCGATAAATCTTCTATTTAGAGAAAATTTTCGATAAAACTCCAATTTAGAGAAAATTTTCGATAAATCTTTTATTTAGAGAAAATTTCGATAAATCTTCTATTCAAAGAAAATTTTCGATAAATCTCCTATTTAGAGAAAATTTTCGATAAAACTCCAACTTAGAGAAAATTTTCGATAAAACTCCAATTTAGAGAAAATTTTCGATAAAACTCCAATTTAGAGAAAATTTTCGAAAAAACTCCAATTTAGAGAAAATTTTCGATAAAACTCCAATTTAGAGAAAATTTTCGATAAAACTCCAATTTAGAGAAAATTTTCGATAAAACTCCAATTTAGAGAAAATTTTCGATAAAACTCCAATTTAGAGAAAATTTTCGATAAAACTCCAATTTAGAGAAAATTTTCGATAAATCTTCTATTTAGAGAAAATCTTCGATAAATCTTCTATTTAGAGAAAATCTTCGATAAATTTTCTATTTAGAGGAAATTTTCGATAAATCTTCTATTTAGAGAAAATTTTCGATAAATTTTTATTTAGAGAAAATTTTTGATGAATCCTCTATTTAGAGAAAATTTTCGATAAATTTTCTATTTAGAGAAAATTTTCGATAAATCTCCTATTTAGAGAAAAATTTCGATAAATCCTCTATTTAGAGAAAATTTTCGATAAATCCTCTATTTAGAGAAAATTTTCGATAAATCCTCTATTTAGAGAGAATTTTCGATAAATTTTCTATTTAGAGAAAATTTTCGATAAATCTCCTATTTAGAGAAAATTTTCGATAAATCTTCTATTTAGAGAAAATTTTCAATAAATCTTCTATTTAGAGAAATTTTTCAATAAATCTTCTATTTAGAGAAAATTTTCAATAAATCTTCTATTTAGAGAAAATTTTCGATTAAACTCCTATTAAGAGAAATTTTTCGATAAAACTCTAATTTAGAGACAATTTTCAATAAATCTCCAATTTAGAGCAAATTTTCGATAAATCTCCAATTTAGCGCAAATTTTCCATAAATCTCCAATTGAGAGCAAATTTTCGATAAATCTCCAATTTAGAGCAAATTTTCCATTAATCTCCAATTGAGAGCAAATTTTCGATAAATCTCCAATTTTGAGCAAATTTTCGATAAATATCCAATTTAGAGAACATTTTCGATAAATCTCCTATTTAAAGAAAAAAGTATCACTAGTTATTTTTAAATTACAAGCATATTTTTACCATAAGTAAAAATACATAGTTTACAACAAGGTGTAACGTAATTTATACATTCGTATGTATAAATTAATAAGAACACAAATTTTTATCGTTTTGGATCGATAGAATTTTTGTGAAAAATTATAGAATCATTATCGTAAATATAAAATAAAACACCAACGGACGGATGGATGGATGGATAACCATTTAGAAGATAGATTGTACTCCTTGGTAGCAACAACAACATTAATTTATGGCACAACCAAAAATAACAACAACAAGAATTAAACAACCTTAAACGCAACTCATTTCATAAAAAAACTACAATCAAATTTATGAATTATTTTTTATTCTCCTTCTTTTACCTCCTCTATACTCACTCCTCTTTGTTTTTTGTTTTTTGGTCGATGTTACTGTTTGTATTGTTGTCGTGTTTTCATGTTCATGTTTTTAATGAATTAATGAATGGTTGAAGTCTGTTTCATGTAGGTGGCTGTTTGGTGTTCGTTCGGTGCACCGATCCATTGCTCCATCTTGAGTTAACAGCAGAATAACAGAAATAAATTAAACAACAATCATTAAGAAGAAGAGAAAAAAAGGTGTAATAAAGGATGAAGAATGGAATCAAATCAACCTTAACGCAGAGAATGTTAAGAAGAAAACGTTTATTCATTTCTATTTTCTTGGATGTTTCACGAATATTTTTCATTTTTGGGCTGGAGTTAAATAAACCACCTACTTGCTACACGTAAAACGGCGTGTAATAAAAAAATGTAGGAAAATGATTTATTTCTATTTGAAAGATAATTTAAAAATAACCTCAAGTTGAAGAAGGCGATATTTCAGTTAATATAATCAATAAGTGTTTTGGTAGAAAACATGTTTCTCTAAATAAGAGATTCAAAAAAAATCTCAAAATAGTTATATAAGAGATTTATAAAAAATAATTTTATAAAGATAATTTTCTCAAAATAACCGAATTATTGATAATGTTCTCAAATAAGACATTTATCGAAATTTTTTCTAAATTAAATCCCCTATTAAGAGAAAATTTTCGATAAATCCCCTATTTAGAGAAATTTTCGATAAATCCCCTATTTAGAGAAATCTTCCATTTAGAACAAATTTTCGATAAATCTTCGATTTAGAGAAAATGTTCGATAAATCTTCGATTTAGAGAAAATGTTCGATATATCTTCGATTTAGATAAAATTTTCGATAAATCTTCGATTTAGAGAAAATTTTCGATAAATCTTCGATTTAGAGAAAATTTTTCGATAAATCTTCGATTTAGAGAAAATTTTCGATAAATCTTCGATTTAGAGAAAATTTTCGATAAATCTTCGATTTAGAGAAAATTTTCGATAAATCTTCGATTCAGAGAAAATTTTCGATTAATCTATGATTCAGAGAAAATTTTCGATTAATCTTCGATTCAGAGAAAATTTTCGATTAATTTGCGATTTAGAGAAAATTTTCGATAAATCTTCGATTCAGAGAAAATTTTCGATTAATATTCGATTTAGAGAAAATTTTCGATAAATCTTCGATTTAGAGAAAATTTTCAATAAATCTTCGATTTAGAAAAAATTTTCGATAAATCTTCGATTTAGAGAAAATTTTCGATAAATCTTCGATTCAGAGAAAATTTTCGATAAATCTTCGATTTAGAGAAAATTTTCGATAAATCTTCGATTTAGAGAAAATTTTCGATAAATTTTCGATTTAGAGAAAATTTTCAATAAATCTTCAATTTAGAAAAAAATTTCGATAAATCTTCGATTTAGAGAAAATTTTCGATAAATATTGTATTTAGAAAAAATTGTCGATAAATTCCTTATTAAGAGAAAATTGTCGATAAATTCCTTATTAAAAGAAAATTTTCGATAAATCTTCGATTTAGAGAAAATTTTCGATAAATCTTCGATTTAGAGAAAATTTTCGATAAATCTTCGATTCAGAGAAAATTTTCGATTAATCTTCGATTTAGAGAAAATTTTCGATTAATCTTCGATTTAGAGAAAATTGTCGTTAAATCTTCTATTGAGAAAAAATTTTCAACAAATTTCCTTTTTAGAAAAAAATTTTCGACAAATATTTTATTTTAAGAAAATGTTTATCAAATTTTCAATTTATACCAAAATCGATAATTCGATAATTTTTTAGATTTGTCAAGGACTTAAAAAAAAAGAAAACATAAAATTTTGCAAACATTCATAAACTTAAATTTTTATAAGTATGTTTTTTACCGATTTTCTCCTCTTTCTCTAAGTCAATGACGAAATAAAATAAAGTGAAATGAAAAAATGTCCATAAAAAACGCACATTCATAATTAAATATTGTTGATTTAGACAAAAAGAAGCGAAAACGTTAAGTCGAGTCATGTTTAATGAATAAATAAAACAAAACAAACAAACGAACTGCAATTTTTTGCTGTTTCTTCTTTATCCATAACTTTTATTTAGTTAAGACTTAAATATCTGAACAGACCCTCTATAATGAACACACAAACAGGCATAAAATACTAATAATAATAACATATTCGTTCCTTCTTTAAACAATGCAAACCATTGATAATGACGATGACAACGAAAACGACTATAATGCCATTATTTTTCTAAACACATACAATTTGTCTTTTTTGCTTCTCGTGTTTTTTTTAAGTTTTTGGTTTTTGAGTTTTGGGTGAACAACATTAGACCACTTTGTAGTCGATGTCATTATGGAATATTAAAGAAAAACGACTCTATTTATATTTCTTGAGGAATATTGGGAATTATATTCCATTTTAAAAACTTAAACATGACTTGACATTTATAATAATAATTTTTTCATGCAAATGAAAGAAACGTAACGACAAAATACGTAAATGCCGGGCACATAGAAATTATTATCATTATTTTAATATTCCTTTATGTCGTGGTTAAATAATCAGAAAAGGGGAAAAATACAAGAATATTAAATACAAATTCCAATTACTTTCATAAGAAAATAATGACAGTTATTGTTATATTCAAGTTAAATGAGATGTCATTTGGTTTTTTGAATTTTTTATTAGACACAAAAATGTGTGTGACAAATACAGCAACTACAAATCCACACACACACATACGAGGAAGACTTGGTGTGTTGGTATGAGTGATACATTTCCTGTTTGTTAAATATCGAATGGTATAAACTTCCTTTTCATTTTTAATGTTGCCTCAATAATTTTCTGCTGAACCGATGATCTGTTCCGATCAGTTCCGATCAACAAATTGTCAGCTTATCAACAGCAGACCACAACAAAACCCAATTTGATCCTACAAAAAGTTGGTCAAGCATTCAAAGGGGTGACATCAAACTGGTATGGTCCACATGATGTTTCTGAAGTGAAGAAAATATAAAACATTTACAGAAGAAGCTCCCAAGACATACACTAGGAAAGCGTCGCGATTAGCTCTGTGTTCGGACTATTTAACAGGAAAGGCTAAGCTAATACAAGTTTAAAAGCCTACAAGCCTAAAAAAGTTTCAGACAGGTGCGCTGCTAAAAATTGAAGTCAAGTTTTTCTAAAAGAAATCTTGCTGCATAATGGATGACGAAAAGTATGTTATGGCAGACTGTATGTTGCTGATGTTCGATGGAATATAAAAGAAATGTTTATGACCTAAAAGTTCTTGGTATGGCAAGCAATATGCTGTTATTATGGGCCCTATAAATACCGAAATTTACATCAAGGAATGTTTACAGAAAAAGACTGTTTCCGTTGGTATGAAGTGTAACCATATATGTCCTTGACATCCTGTCACTATGGTTAACAGGCCCTTGAGGGGTATATGAACAAAAATGTCGTATTTGTACCAAGAGAGGCAAATCCTTCAAACTGCCCGCTGATAAGTACAGGTGAAAGATATTGGGCTCTTGTTTAAAGTGATAAGAGAATGGAACGGATATGGACTACCTGTTCGAACAAAATGACACGAAACATTATAAATACGTTAATGGATTTCGAAAAAGTTACAAATTTCATCACTTGTGATTAAAATTATGGAACTTTTTTCTAAATTGTAATAATTTCAATTAAATAAAAAATTAAAACTGTAGAATACCCTTAAGGTATAGTTTTTATTAAGATATATGTCTGTTAAGAAATTTTCGATCACAATCCTTATGAAGAAATATGTTATACTATCGTATGTGGTTGATGTATTATAACATGCAGAAAAAATGCTGTCACACCCACCTTTTTTTGAGATATAGAACAAAGCATATTGAAATTGACCATATTCGGTCCAATATTTCAAGTACCTCCCATACAAGTGTTCCTTTTGGAATAGAGTTTTAAAGTCATATAAATCCTAAATATAAAGAATGAAATTTACCATAAATGAGTCTTATGATATTCTAAAACGATGTGCCACAATATACGGAGTCTGTTCATTATTTCTCATAGGTCCCAGACAAATCACCTACCATATGTCACTTTTAAGAATATAAATCTCACTTATACCGTGGTATTGTAATAATAACTGGTTAAATAAGAATAAATCTAAGCAAAAATCCATGTGCAAAATTATACTTGAGTCAGTCCATAATTTCTTTTAGTTCACATATAAACCCTCTAGAAAAGTTCATTTGAAAACGCATAAATTTCACATGTTAATGTTTATGTCACACTATTGTACTGCATAGAATTAATCAGAAAATTAAATTTTACGAGGGCCGTTCATAAATTTGTCGTTACAATTATTTATAACCAACATTGTGGGGTAGAGTATAACATAGTTGGGCTTCACCCATTATAAAATCCCTACTTTATAAGATATATGTATGATAAAAATATTACGAATAAAATATTTGAAATAATATTTTAAATAGCAGATTCTACGAGAATCGGCCCATTATCTGCTTATATAGACAGATTAGAAAATAATTCGTTCCAATTTTGAAGGTTATATCAGGTAATAATCAATAACTCTTGTGTTATTAGACCGATTTTACTGGTTAATACAACAAAATAATTTCATGGAATTAAAGCTTTTTATGCAGTGTGTTCCCAACGAACTGGGAGAAATATGAAAAAATATGTAGATAGCAATTATAGCTTAATCGAGTCAGATTTTAAGTATAAATACGTTATGGTGTTTAATCTTGGCGTAACACACATTAAAAAATAAATATAACCTCTTTCATCACTTGTAATGGTAGGGGGGGGGTTAGAATAACTGATTCAGAAGCTTTCAGACCCAATACAAAGAAGGACTTGGAAACTTGATGCAAACTAGATTTTGATAAATGAACATTTTTAAAATTAAAGAAAATATTTTTTCACTTGATCACAATTTTACGGTTCTCCTTCTTCTTGGAATAATAAATTTTTGTTAAATAATTTCAGCTCCTTTGCGTGCTCTGCATATAAAAATGTTATTAATTTGAAATTCTGTCAAGCACTTTTCTGCACAAACAAATTATTTATATGCATTTTTGTGGTTACTCCATTTATTGTATTTGGCTTTCTAACAGTAAACATATATCATATGCATTAGGTGGGCTGCAGTTTGTAAAAATAGGACAAATACCTCCATTTTTCATTATATCGAAATCCTGGTAGTGCCCACAGAATATGTGTTCGATCCGGTATCAACTTGGTTTCTTATTTCACACAAAAGTACCTTCATAATTAGATATGATTTCTGAACAGTCATCCCTAAACAGTGGATCCTGTTCCTTGCGAAATTTGTGATTGTGTATGAACTTTTAAACAGGTAATGTCCCATATGATCAAGATTGTGTCTTTAATTATCTTAAAGTAAACCTGGGCCCTTCCATCCGATCCCGTATTAATGACATTATTTCAATTTTTGAACTCCCTTAATATTTTAAGCCGCAATTGGTTGATTGTTTTTTTTTCAGATTTATATTTTTAAGTTTCAAATTACAAAATTGTATAAAATTGTGGTAATTTAATATTTTCCATTTAAGCAGAAAAAAATTATATTCAAAACCATTTAAAAACAGCTAAATTTCAAAGTAAACATTTCGTTTGTGAAATATGGTCACAAAAACCGCATTAATGTTTACAAGTAAAAAATGCTAAATTCGGTTATGCCAAATTTTTAATACCCTCCATTAAAAGTCATGTTAGTAAATACGTTGTGTTTCTAACACACTTATACACATACACACAAAAGTATATAATAATTAATCGACACAGACACAAAAACATAAAATTAGTTATATATTTTTGGCATTAACTTTATTGCTACTGAACCGATTTTGATATTTTTTGGAATGATTATGAAGCACATATAACTTTATGTTATGCCAAATACTAATTTGTCAGTTCCTAATTAACAGTTTTACGAAAATACTTCGCTGGAACTTAGAGTTTTCCTTAGTTATTGGTCTATATTTTTCGATATACTGAACCGATTTTGATGATTTTAAATAGGAAATTTCGCAGGTCAAATTTCATTGAGACAGAAAAAAAGACGGACAGACAAACAGACACACGGACACTGCTTAATCCACTCAGATTTTGATTTGATGCAAGAATATATATACATAATGGGGTCTGACAGGATTCATTCTTAACGTTACACACGAAATGACGAAGGGAATATAATTTCTTCACCTCGTGTGGTGGTGAAGGGTATAAAAACAAAAAAAAACCATTAAGGAGTTGGTGAAGCCCGACTGTGTAATACCCTACACCACAATGTTGGTTACAGTAGTAACCAACATGGTGTTTTATTTTTGCGACTTGACATTTATGTGCTTTAAAATGAATTTTGCTGGTGAGAAAGAAGATATGATGCATCGACCCTCGTTTAATTTTTGCTTATATTTATTCTAATTTAACCAGTTATTATTACAATATCAACGAATGAGATTTAACTCTTAAAAGAAGTAATGGACCGACCCTCGCATATTTTTACACATCATTTAAGAATATTATTGAACTTACTTGTGCCAAATTTTTGTAAAAATCTCTTTATATTTATTACTTTCATGACCTTAAAATCCCATTTTGGGAGGAAATTTTTTATGGAAGGAACCTGAAATATTGAACTGAATATGCTAATATCAATAGGTTTCGTCCATAGGCCAAAATAATATATATCAAATTTCAATGAGATACCGCAAAAATTTCGACCAGTAGATTGTCCATAACACTTACATGGACAGCCAGCCGGACAGACAGACGGACGGAGGGACATCGCTAAATCGACTAAGAAAATAATTCTGAGTCGAACGCTATACTTAAATGTGGGGGGGTAACACCATTTGGTCTGCATGTTACAAACATCAGCACAAACACATAATACCCCAACCACCTTAAGTGCTGTAGGGTATAAAAATTTACAATTATTTATGAATCAACTTGATATTTAGTATTAAATATATATGTGTATGTGTAGGTATTACAATATTTAAACATATTAAAATGTAAAAGCCCCTCCCCACCCTTTTAAACTTCCTCTATTGTTTGGGTAATTTTGAAAATTCCATCTAATGAAATATGGCCCATAAATAATAATTATAAACCTGACATCCATTAATGATTATGAGGGATTTATTTATTGTTCAATGTAAATATATATGAATTTTGTCAAACACACATGTGACAAGAGTCATAATACAAACTGACAACAAATTCCAAAATACTAAACAGAAAATAGTCATTAGAGTTACGATGAACGTTATTAGTGAACAGTGGGCCTAAAATGTTTTTGTTTGTAAATAGTTTCGTATTTTAAAAATTAATGAATATTTTTTACCAAAATTTCATTTGTCTTTCTCTCCATCTTAAGGCCAGTTAGAAAATCATACTTTTCCAAATGAATAAGAAAATATCTTTCTTCTTATTGCTAAAATTTCATTGAGATATTTTTATGGTTTAAAAGTTATACACAACAATTTAAAGAAAAACCTGTAAAACTGCTATGGAAAATGTGAAAATTTTGTTGAAGGGGAACAAATTTCGGTTAAGTTTTAATTGATCCTATGAGGTATTTAAGTAAGTATTATACATCGTTGGAAAGGTCTATACCTCAACAATAAAAACATAAACATAATACAGTATTGAAATAAATTTCTTTAATAATTTTTTAAAAAGTCCTAAACTTTTTATTTTTAACGTAATTTTGTGAAAACATTTTTAATATTTGATCATAAATAAAATCTATAGAAATAAAACTATTATTTTGAAATTTGAGTGCATTATAAACCAAATTGTCCTTAATATAGAACGTTAACCAGATTCCCACTTTTTGATACCAAAATTCCCAAAAATCCCATTCCATAAAATTTGCTTAAAAATAGCCTTTTTTTAATAAATTCCTCATTTTGGCTTTAGAAGCGGCTTTATCCATTCCAGATTTTTGGAAAATATAGCCAACATACGGAGATATATAATACGGGTAAAAATTCTTTAATTTAAGCTTTGACCAGTTTTTCTCCTTATGAAGAATGAAGAACAAAATTTTAATAGAGAAAATTTAATTTCAGAGTTTTACTGTCATTTTAAATAGTATTTTCTTACAAACGCACTTAAGTTTATTAGTCTCCACAACATATATTAATAAAATCTGGATGATCCTTTGTTGTGGATTACCTCAAATTTATTACAAGCTTCCCATTAAGTTTAAGTCCCGACTACAAGTCGACCAGTCCAACAAAAGTATACTGAGTTCATTTAACCATGAATTGGATTGCTTCAAACATGTACCGCACCATTATTTTGCGTAATCTTGTTGGAATATGCAATCCTCATTCATGTTTCATCCATAAAAGAGAGAATTGTGTGAATTGTTGTATTCATTTTTATTTGAAATTTTAGATTTGCCAATTATAGAAATTATTGTCCAAACTACAACACTTCCACCGCCGAAATTACTTTTTGACATCAGAACATCGTTTGATCTCAAATTGCCTCAATGACATGAGTATAAGACATATGTATCAGTGTATATGGTTTACATGTGGACATATTTTTCGAATCGAATCGTTAATGATTTTTTTCATTTTTTTTAATTTTCAATATCCGTGGTGACCAACTTTGGACTTCTACTACCATTCCCCTGGATCCACTAAGTTTTTGTTCTTCACCAAATCATTGCAAAAACATCTCAAAAATATCCACGTAAAATTTATTAAAAAATTATTCAGTAGTTTTAAAGTTATAGACTTATTTCCAAAAAAATCCATTTTGTGATCACTGTATATCGTTTTTTTTTTATAAATTACAAATCGTCTTTTTATTTCGGTGACTAAAGAGAAGGTAGTTAAACGGAAAGACGAACGGATGAATGAACGGACAATTAATTATAATTCTATATGATAAAATATACAATACAAGTGTATGCACACAAACAAACAAGTACAATACATATATAAGTGTATATGTGAGTGTGTATTCATTTACAATACAATTAGCAACTAATTTTTGTTTAATTAAAGCTTATTAATTGAATTATAATGCTCAGGCGTAAATTACAAAAACAAAAGGCAACAAATTACAACAACAACAACAATAAGAACAATAACAACAAACACAAAACATTATAATAAAACATTAATTAATGAAGAGATACTCAGCACGTAAAATTACTAATATTCATACATACATAATTATATGAATGTATGTGAATGTATTTATAGTCCAACATATGTATTTAGTCGTAGTTATATAAAAAATTAGTATATAAATTTTTATAGCTTTTGAATTTAGTATAGAAAAAGAAATGGAAAACTATAAACGTCACATTGCAGTCATCTAAAATACACTTGTGTGTGTTTCTTTTTATTTCCAAAAACATCCAATATTACAGTGAACAAAGAAACACCCTCCCACAAATAAGAGTTTTATAAAGAAATTCGTTTCGCCTTTGACAACAGCTGTGTCCATACTTTTGTTCATCTCAGAAAAATAATTGACTATAAAATCATGCGAGTCATAACTGGAACGTTAACAGATAATTTGATCATAAAGATAATAAACTTGCGGCCCACGAAGGGGAAGCATTGATTTAGTCAAAATATCCTTTTTATATCTTTCATCACCACAAATGTTGAATATGTACTTCGAACCCTGAACTTATCAAAATCTCATTTGATTTCGTAAAAGGTCCATATTTTTGAAATTTATCATTATTTGGTTTTTAAATATAACAAAATTGTTCCAGTAATAAAGGAGTTATAAACCAAAATCTGAAATTACCTTTTAGGAGTTTAGGTTACAGTTCAGCTAAGTCTGAACTATTAAATAGAAACTAATGACCCCGGATTGTTAATCCAATTTAATCCTTAATAAAGAGTCAATTCCTGCATGAATTACTATATCAGAAGGTCCTTAGGCCTTAGCTTCTAGGAGGTTAGGTTAGGTTAGGTTAGGTTAGGTTAGGTTACAGTTCAGTTAAGTCCGAAGCATTCAACGGTTTGCCAAACTCATTCAACTCTTAAGAAAAGAGTCAATTCCAGCTGACTTAATACCACAGCAGGTCCTAAGGCCTTACACCTGATAAATAGTCTAATATATAGTCTTGTAGAAACCGTTTCAGTTTGCTTCCTAGTGCTGAGCATTCACAGAGAAAACATCACTACGTTCCAATATTAAAGGCTAAACTGCCCACCAATAAGTTACAAGTGGTAACAGATATCAATCCTTCAGTCCTGAGGCTCATCTTTTACACTAACTTGGCTGTGTGTATCTGTGTGTTTGAAGATGGTTCCTCTAATATACCCAAGTGGAATTTTACTGATTCCATATTAGATTTATTAAATTCGAAACCCTGCTAACACAACAAATCGTTCTCTATCAAAATAGTCTCAGTGCACAGGGAATCATATAAATGTAATGCGAGAATATCGCTCTAGCATTGTGAGTTCCTCTCTTCATTTCCTAGACCAGGAATCAAGAAATGGTATAAGCAAAAATGCCGAATGCGAAAGTTCCCATGGAAATTTTTTGTCCGAAGCTCCCTACATGCGCTGATTTTACATTTTTAACATTTCAGCCTGAGCAACACTCGTCCGGAGATGAATGGGAAATTTCAATATGAATACCAATATGAGGAAATTTTATGGTACTTTTTGAAATTTTTCAAGGTACTTTTTGAATTATGGTCTTCAAATGGATAAAAATAATTTGAGAGTATTTTCTTCTGAAGAAGAGTTGGAATTATAACAGAAAAGGTTCAGGAACACACTTCAAGAATGGAAGCCCATTTCAAATGTGGTAACAAAGTCAAAACAAAATTACGAAACTACACCAAATGAAAACTATCGTACCAACCGTTAGTGTAGCAGGAACCAGGCTGTCACTAACTACAGTGGCACAATACTAACTTATAATGCAGACAGAAAATGGTGAAGAGAACATTTCAAGGAAATCAGTTCGTCATCATAGATGACGTTAACTGAACTTCTACTTCTTCACATCATTTTGTCTGAAGTTCTGTAAGATTGTAATAACTAGAGAGGACTCTGCTTATAATTATGAGATGAGATTTACTGCAAAGTAAAGTTAAGTAAAAACACCTGAGGAACAAGCAGATTTCTGGCCAAACAGGAGTTGTGTAGATAACGCTCTCACTCTACGCATCTATTGAGTGGCGTATTGCACTGTACCTACCGTTCATAGATTTCAAGACAGAATTTGATACCATCAGACGAACTGCATTGAACCATCTGAGATAATGTGCGAGAACGCTAAACTCTCAGTTCTTTACATCGGCAATGTCAGCCAACCATTTCAAACTAATGCTGGAGCGAAACAAGGATGTCCACTATTATTACAAATTATCACATCACCCTTTACCATACACAATGCACCATTATCTGCATTAAAGTCATAATCATATTTTTATATATATTTAATATGAGATCATGTGAATAAGCTTCAAACATGTTCATTTTCAAAAATCCCCTAAAGTGATTTGTAATGACCATTCAAAAGTATCGCATGAACATTTTTTATTTCACTTCACACACATGAGAATGTTTTTCGAATGTGAAAAATAATATTAAAAAAAATTGTTGGAAGTTATCAACAAAAATTGTATCAAATTACAAAAATAATTTAAAATTATAAATTTCTTTCTGTTAAAAAAAAAATCACTCATATTGAATTTCATAATTTTGAAAATGATTTTCAACAAAAACAGCCCCCTGCCTAGATGAGACCAAGTGAATGAGGAACGAGCTGACTGCTGCTGCTGTTGTTGTTACAAATTTTTAACGATGTGTCATGAATAATTGCCCACACACACACGTACACTTAATATACACCACTTAACTTATATAAATATGCACTGATGCATATTCCCATAAACGCATTTAATTGTTTTCTCTATTTTTGTTTTATCTGTGTTGTTTTCGTCCAAAAGTTTTCCAATGGGAGACAACTTAACGGTAATGTAGACAAGATTTTTTCTTAGTCTAGTTATTTGCCTTATTATTGGTGCTATTTCATGTAGAATATTTCTATAAACGTAGACGTAAAAATTAGTATTTATATCTAAATTTCAAAGGATGTTCCATGGAGAAACTGGTTAAAATTAACCTTCCGAAATATGCTGCCTAATTCCTTGAAAAAGAATTATGACTCTTCGGAAAAATACCGAGGGAGATACAAAATAAGAAAAACCCCGTAACAAATTGAATTCTAAACAAATAGAAAAGCAACTAAATCTTCCTCTGAGTTCCAAACACGTTGCTCACATTTTACAAAGATATGAAAACATAGAATTTAAGTTCTCACAAACAGCATTTTCTGACTTTTAATTAAGACCTCCCTGACTTATGCTCATATTATTGGCACGATTTGAAATCAAACGATATTTTGCAGTCAAATAGTAATTTCGCCAGTAGTAGTGCTATGGTTTTAGGCAACATAGCATGTACCATTAAAGAGCTTATTTGCCATAGTGATGGAAAGACAAGTCAAGCCAAAACTTTGTGGACACATTATGCATTTTAATGAATAGAAGCAGCCTTTTTGCACACATTCCTTGATATTAATTTCGGTATTTATAGAACCCATTGTAACAAATGAATCAAGAACTTTTAGGTTATATTGTCTGCTTTTGGGTCTTAAACTTTTCGTCAACATTCCCTTGAGCATCTGCAACATAAATTTATAAATAAATAAAAATATTATTTTTTAGTTTTATATTTTCTAATTCTTCAAATAAAAAGTTACATGCGTTTATAGGAATATGCCCCAGTGTAGCAAAAATAACAGAAAAATAAACATTCAATCGCTAAAAAAAAAAGAGAAAATAATCATAATATGTGAAATGGGAAAAATGTTTAGTGCGTAAATAACATTAAAACACAAAATATATGCTGTAATTACAATACATTTTCATAAAATACATTTATTTATTTCGTTACATGTTTAAAGTGTAAATGATTTTTATTTTTATAGACATTTTTTTCCATTTGGCGGAATAATGGCACGAATTTTTGATTTCCTTTTGGCGATAAGAAGAGAGTTTTACAAAAAGGTTATTATCGTTACTTTTTTTTTTTTGAAAATTGTACACAAGTGCTGTTTAGGAAGAGGGGAGGAATTTTACACTGTGTGGCAATAATGTTGTATTTCTTTAAATTTAAGTATAAATGACACACAATCACATACACAAAAAAGAGGGCTGACTGTGTAACAAATAACCTCATCAAATTGAATTTTATATGCATCAAATGACAATAATCATTAAATCAACTTAATATTACATTTTCAGTCTTTTTTATACGCTCCACCATTACAAGTGATGAAGGCGGTATATAAACTATGTCATTCCGTGTGTAACGCTTAGAAGAAATCATCTCAGATCACATAATGTGGATATTGCTTGCATCAAATAAAATCTGAGTCAACTTAGCTTTGTTCGTCTATCTGTCTGTTTATATGTATGTTCGTCTGTCAATTTGTCTATTATTGACACACTCACATCCACAATAATTGACAGACCTCAATTAAATTTTATAGTCCTGAAAAGTTTCCTATTTAAAATCAGCAAAACCGGTTTAGTATATTAAAAGATATAGATCGATATCTGAGGTAACCTCTAACTACCAGCGAAGAATTTTCGTAAAGATGACAATTAAAAATCGGCAGATTAGAGTAAGATTATGGCATAATACAGTTTCATTTTCATTCCAAAAATTTTTCGAAATCGGTTTAGTAAAAATGTTATAGAAATACGGTTGTATATATTACACGTTTGTAAGTGTATGTGTCACAGTGTATGCACGAAACATAACGTATTTACTTATCAACATTTGTGGTAGAGGGTATTGAAGACTCGACATAACCGAATTAAGAATTCATACTTGTTTTTATTTTGTTCACTGTCGCTCGTCATTGTAATTTAATACACACATACTCTCTCACACACATACACAAATGTTATAACAATTTACAATTCAGGTCTTTAATTTCATTTACATTTCTACGTTTAATTTTATTTAGAAAATGTCACTGTATATGTGTAATTAAAAATGATTCCTTTTTGTTTCACTTAAATAAAAGAGAACATCTTGCAATTATGGTGAACAGTCCTGACTTTGTCATAGAATTAACTGTTTGAAGGGGATTTAATGTCATTAATGTAAAATAAACGTTATTATTTTTCAGAATAAACTAATGTTATCTCAAGGTATTCTAATCGTTACCTTGATTAGTTCCAATAATAATGCTGATTGTGTTTTAAACGGAAGACGAAGAGGGAGGAAAATAATAAAGATTAAATTTCTATATAATTTTCGAATGAGGTTTTATATCAGGAGGGGGAACACAGAAAACCTTTCAATTCAAGTTAATTAGACATTGTGATTTGGAGTCGATCAAAAATTTTTTTTAATATCCGAGATTTCCAGCTTAGGGACTCTGTGTGAATTTTTAGTGAAAAGTGAATTTTTCCTGAAAATTTCAATTTTTAGTGAAAAATTGGATTTTAGTGAAAATTGGATTTTTTAGTGAAAAATTGGATTTTTTTAGTGAAAAATTGGATTTTTTAGTGAAAAATTGGATTTTTAGTGAAAATTTGATTTTTTAGTGAAAAATTGGATTTTTTAGTGAAAAATTGGATTTTTTAGTGAAAAATTGGATTTAGTGAAAAATTGGATTTTTTAGTGAAAAATTGGATTTAGTGAAAAATTGGATTTTTTAGTGAAAAATTGGATTTTTTTTTGAAAAATTGGATTTTTTAGTGAAAAATTTAATTTTTAATGCAAAATTTAATTTTTAATGCAAAATTTAATTTTTAATGAAAAATTTAATTTTTAATGAAAAATTTAATTTTAAATGAAAAATTTAATTTTTAATGAAAAATTTAATTTTTAATGAAAAATTTAATTTTTAATGAAAAATTTAATTTTTTAGTGAAAAATTTAATTTTTAGTGAAAAATTGAATTTTTTGTGAAAAATTGAATTTTTTTGTGAAAAATTGAATTTTTAGTGAAAAATTGAATTTTTTGTGAAAAATTGAATTTTTTGTGAAAAATTGAATTTTTTGGTGAAAAATTGAATTTTTTGTGAAAAATTGAATTTTTTGTGAAAAATTGAATTTTTTAGTGAAAAATTGGATTTTTTAGTGAAAAATTGAATTTTTTAGTGAATAATTGAATTTTTTGGTGAAAAATTCATTTTTTTGTGAAAAATTTAATTTTTAATGAAAAATTAAATTTTTAATGAAAAATATAATTTTTAATGAAAAATTGAATTTTTAGTGAAAAATTGAATTTTTTAGTGAAAAATAGATTTTTTTAGTGAAAAATTGAATTTTTTAGTGAAAAATGGAATTTTTTAGTGAAAAATTGAATTTTTTAGTGAAAAATTGTATTTTTTAGTGAAAAATTGATTTTTTTTTGTGAAAAATTGAATTTTTTTGTGAAAAATTGAATTTTTTGGTGAAAAATTGAATTTTTTGGTGAAAAATTGAATTTTTGTAGTGAAAATTGAATTTTTTGTGAAAAATTGAAATTTTTGTGAAAAATTGAATTTTTTAGTGAAAAAGTGAATTTTTTAGTGAATTTCTTTTGTATGTTTTTTTGTTTGTTTAATCATCCTCCTTCAAAGCAACCAAATGATGGCAAACATTTTCTTTTATAATTAAAGTCGATGACGCAACAAAAAAAAAAAAAAACCAGAGAAAAATTCTTTGAAAATGAACATTTTTAATTAGTCTCAGATTAAATATAGTGAAACTAATTTTCCTCTTTTTCAATTTTCTACCATCAAAATCTGCTTTGTTGGAGGTAATTCGACTTTAATATCTTTTTGCTGAATTCTGTCTTTTATTATTTTGAACATTAAATGTTGTTGCTTTTCTTACAATTTAAAATCTTCTATTGTTGGTGTTAAAAGAAAAGAACATTTTTAAACTTGATCAACATGACAAAGAATGGTAATGGCAGGCACTACATTTATACTGATTGGTCAGGGTTTTCGGAGGGTGTTAATACAGGTACAAAAAAAGTATTTTGTATGTCATAGTGACTGAAAAATAGTGTAAATAACTTTAATGTAAAATCCTGCATATAATTTTATTTGTAAGAGACTTCAGAGTAAAAGTGTTATTGTTTCAAACTGTCTGGCATTGTGTCCATTCTTTCCCGATCTCTTGTTATGCAATGAATTTTTGAACAATTCTTTTATTTAATCTTAAAATCAGGTTGTAAGATTCCACTTATTTAATGTATTTATGGTTTCTTGAATTTTTGCCTTTCTTCTCTTAATACCTGTGAAAAGATTATTTACCCAAATACACAACAGTGTGTGTGTTTTTTTTTGTTTTCGTTAATCTTTTAATTCTCTGTAAAACTAAAAGAGATATTTGCACACATGTTTAGTTCGTTGTTTTGCATCCTTCAGCTTTTTAATTATTTATTTTGTTCTTCAACAGATTTCAAAGAAAATGCATAAAGTCGTTATTAAAACATTGGTTTTCATAATGTACAAAAAGAAAACGGAATTAATACTTTTTATCTTAAAAAGGAGGGTTATTTTCAGGCCTTAAGGCGAGATTATCTTGGGGGTATAGAATACCCCATCACCATTTGTGTGTTTTATGTGTGAGTTAAAAAAAAGTTCGTATTGTTTTGGAATCTCTGGGAAAGTATTGGACTTTATCTTCCTTCTCTCCTATTCAAATGCTCTGAGCAATTTCCCTTTTTATAGTGTGACCTCAACAGTAACATTCCTGTCTTTAAATTACCTTCGCTATGTTTTGTTGTCCTTAATTGTTAAAGTTAAAGTTTCCTTGACATTTTAAAGAACTCCATCTTGATTATATCCAATATAATATTAAATAGAAGAAGTAACACCAGCATTAGTACTTTTGTCGTCTAATATCCACCTTCTCTGAAGATGTAGAATTTTGAAAGGGATTTTCTTTACAGAACAGTTACACTTATAAATATCCTTCAGGCCAACCACCTTAAGGATCTTTGTGATCACCCTTCTTTGTTATATGTACTTTAATTCTATTTACAGTCTTATTTTCCAGATGTTCACACACAGCCTGCTCTACGTCTCTGACAGCTATCAGAGAATTGTGCGACTTGCTCAGCAAATTTAGGTTCTGAGATTATTTTTCCTTGCAATATTTATTATAACTCATACGATGTTTCGGACACGCTATCCAAATTAGATTTTATTCACCTTGAGACTACTAATCGTATCGATATAAATTGGACTATTTTACCAGTATTTCAATTTGGTTTCAGTTCTTGATTCAATTACTGATTCAGTTCTAGTATAAGTTCCTGATTCACTTCTTGTTCTTCATTCAGTTCTTGACTTTTTCGCTACTTATAAAACGATTGGCCATCGTGATCCCTCACTAAGTGATACGCAATGATGAAATATTTAAAGTTATTAAAATGAAGCTTTAAGACCCGTAACCTCACACCACATCTACATGAGGAGACGAAAGTCTTACCGGTTAAGGAACATAAAGAGTACCTTCTTGAACGTCGCCGGTGGCATCTTCCTAACTTCAATATAACACAATTGAAGTTCCATCTGTGGCATATTAAAAAGAGATCTTCGAAAATATGAACAATACATACACAGATATGTGCAAGATCCTTTTAATCGAGAATTATATATAGCAGCTTTGAACAGGATTCGTAGAGACGTGGTTTAACTTACCGTACGAATGTTGTACTTTGAGGCAGCCCGCCTCTTATTGCAGACATTGAATTGACAAGGTATACAAGAGGAGTTAAAGCACAACTTCTATTGGGAATAAGCAGACTAAGTGCTACTGGTAACATATTGATCGTGCATTTGTTTAACAAATGGCCAAAAACTAAATGATAGACAACAACAACTACCATACTTAGTCCAGAAGATCTATGGACTTATTTCATGGAAATCGCATAATTCTTGCCGCTGTTACAACAATAACATTGAACCTTATATCGATCAGCAAGATATGGATCCATCTTAATATCGTGAAAGATCTCATAGAGAGAATGGAAAACATCCTGCAAACTCATTTCTTTTCGGGCACATAAAGGGTAAATAACATATGACTTAAATAACCCTCTTTATTCGTAATTCACCTTCATGAATTAATGCGTTAAATCTAACGCCTAAATTCATATTTGCTTTCATATTTCTTTGACTTTCGGTTAAATATTTTAATTTTCATATTTTTATGGTAAAATTTCAACAAAAAATTTATTATTTTCAATTTTGGTTTTGTAACTTTCATGAAAAGTTGAATAATTTAAACAAAAAATTGAATATTTTTATTTAATTTTTTAGATACAATAAATAACTAAATGGTCTCCTTAAATGGTTTTATGAATTCATATTTTTTTGTATTTGGAAAACAACTATAAATCGCATGTAAAAAATATAATATGAAACTAAATATAGATAATCGGTAAAACGCCATAAATACGCAATGAAATATGAATTTAAAATACACAGAAACACACACACATTTGTGGTGTGTTACAAAATTGTAAAAAAATATAATCACATTTCCAGCACTGAGGGTCACTTTTATATATACGAATATGGGGGTTTTCAAAATTATTTTTATTTATTTTCTATACCCTGCACCATCATTAGTGGTGAAGAGGGTATATTAACTTTGTCATTCCGTCGATCGATTTTTCTATGTGGTCTGTCTCTCCGCCTGCCTGTTGTTAGCACGCTCACATTCCAAATAATAGACAAAGCTCAAAGAAATTTGGTCTAAATATTTGTTATTGTCCCGAAAAGTTTTATATATAAAACCAGCAAAATCGATTGAGTATAATAATCGTTATAAAGCAATATCTGGGGAATAAAATATGTACCTCATCCTCGTTCAAAAAATTATCAAAATCGGTTCAGTAGAAAATAAAGTTATAGCCAAAACTATAAATAACTTTATGTCTCATTAAGCTTTCCTGTGTTATATTTAAGAAAAGATCAGTTATATTTCTTATGAGTTTGTGAGTGTAAATGTAAGTGTCCATGTACATACTCTGTGTATGTATAAAATATTATGTATATACTTCACACGAATTTGTGGTGTAGAGTAGTGAAGTTTCGACATAGCAAAATTTATTTTCACTTTTATGTTCAACTCCAAATTAAATGAGAGTGAGATAAATTACAATCAAATTTAAATGTTACAAACAGACATTTAAGTTTTATTATAAATTAAATTTTGAGAAAAAAAATTATTAAAATACTTGATAATTTACATACATTTTGTATATATGAATATGTCAATAATAAGGAATGAGATCGAAAAGTTATTAACATACATATATGTAAATTAAAGCGAAGACACAAAATTTACAGTTTTAATATTTTTAGATAATTAAATTGTTATTTTTGTCTTCTCTTCAACAGTCTTTTAACAAGAGCCCAATATGACTCCACTGGCCTTAACTGCGGGCATTTGATAAGATTTACCTCTGTTGGTACAAATACCTCATAATTGTTCTTGTAACTTTAAAGGGCTGGTTTACCACAGTGATGATAGGATGACAAGGCTGGCAAAAAAAATTGGACTCATTATGAAGTCTTATATTGCAAATTTCAGTATTCATAGGACCCTTTATAGCAAATTTTTGGCTTCTTTCACTGCCACTGCATACTGCTTATTCATTCAAAGAAATTTTGGGATACTTTGACTGCTAAACTTTTATTTGACATTCACTCGAGCATCAGCAACATTAAATGATTCACCAGGAATATGCGACAAATCTGCCAAAATATACGTTTTGTCCTCCATTATCCAGCAATAATATTTTGTAAGAAAACTTGTTCTCAATTTCCGTGCTCCGCTTTTAACCTCAAAATTTTTAGCAGCATTCCTACATAGATTTATTTGAGCCTTACAAGTTTTTAAACCTGCATAAGCTTTTACTTTTGATACTATATAGTACGAGCTTTGAGCTAAAGGAGCTGCTTTCCTGCCGGGTGTGTTGGGGCTTCATATGAAAATGTTTTAAATTTTTTGGCTTTAGAAGCATCATGTGAACCGAGATTTCTATCAACGGACAAGTTCTCTCGGTACTATTTTATAACATAAACAGTTTGACGGCAAACCCTTGAATGCTTGACCAACTCTTTATAAGACCAAGTTCACCGAAAAAAAACATGAAGTAAAATCAACATTGAACATTATTGATTTGAGGTTGAATACATTTTCTTCATTTAGTTTAAATTAAACGTTTTTACGTTTGTGATGAAATAATATTGTTCATATAAGAATCCTTCGATCTTAATATATAAAATTATACAACGTTAAATTTTGTAATTTTATTTTCAAGTAGTAAAATTTTAAGAATATTCTCAAGAAACAATGTTAAATTAACATTTTTTTCTATGAAGCAAAATCATAACTGAAAAAAAATTTAAATATTTCCATTTTAATTAATTTATACATCGATTTTTTTCCGTGTGTTAAAAATATTTATTAATTTTAGTTCGGACATTTTTCTGGTCACTCATTCTAATCAGATTATCTGTTCAGATCATTTGTTTTATATTAAAATAATAACTGATTTGTTTTACAAAGGTAACTTTATAGAAAAAACAATTGAGTTTGAAGTTTTAATGAAACATGTATGTTCATTTTTTTGATCTCACTCCTTATGAATTATTGTTGAAATATTGTTATTGACGCTAAAATATCATCACATTAGCTTTTTCATAATAAGAGGGAGGAATTTCGGTTTTTATCATTATAAATTTAAATATTTTTTCAATTCTGTTCATTGTGCTGTGATTTATGTGGAAATGTGTCATCATGATGCAAATAACTGGAAGTACTACTCACCCATGTTAATCTGAAATTACAAATGAAAATGAAAAGAATAAATTAAATATAAATTTATATGAAATTATTAATAATTATGGGAAGAAGAGGGAGAGAATAGAATTTATATTAAAAAAAAAATTGAAAAAAAAAAATATTTCTAAAATTTATAACCTGAAGTCCACACTTAATTCAAAAATATTTTGTAACTTGATTAATTTGCAAACAAAGCTTTATAAAGCTTAAACTGCCGGAGCATTCCGATATAGTCCAAGTAATAAAGGCTCTCTCTCTCTCTCTCTCTCTTTTAAAGTTAAATAAAATCGATTCAAACATATTTTCAGTGGGACAACATCGATTTTTTCCTTTTGAGCCGTAAGAGATGCCTGAATAAAATTTTATATAATAAGAGATGATTTAAAAAAAGTATGGAGCCATATTTGGTCAGAGGCGTAGTCCGTGACCCTTCAACAGGCCAATTTTTTTAATTCATTTCTAAAGGTTATTTTGAGTTAAGCACAACCTCGGACATATTGAAATTTTAAATATTCAACAAGAATTAATTTCTAAATTAACACAAAGAAAATTTTGTATACAGATTGTCCTTGAACAGTGTTTCCAAACAAGATAAGACCTGAGGTGTTTCTGAGTTGAGTTGGATGATTACAGATCTGGCTAGAAGCGTAATCGGTGACCTTTAAAATTTTGTAATCTCGAAAAATTCCAACTATTTCAAATACTTCTATATACCTGATATCCAACCAACCCCAAATTTCGAGAGGTCAAGCAATGGGTTTTTTCAGATGAGAAATAAATTCAATTCCTTTAAGAAATGTTCAAAAATAATTTCTATTTTATGACATTAATTGTTGAAGAGTTTTTGAGTTTTTGGCAAAATAAAAAACATTTGGTAAATATCGGATATAGAACTTCAACTTGTCATAAAACGGTGAGTTTGAAAATAATTCTATAACTTTTGAACCGTTTCTACATATTGGATATATCTCTGGAGGATTTTGAGGACAACTGTTTCTTTATACGATATTTTATTTCGATTCGATGTAAGAATTGGAATCCCACCAACCAATCAAATTAATACTTCTATTTTATTATAAAGTATGAAAGTGTGTTAAGTGTGTCTTGTTCTATGAACTGTTAAATTGTAACGTGATCACTTGTGTTATAGCCTAGAACTTCATCCCTCTGAAAGCATTAATAGAAATGTGCTTCACTTTACAACGAGTTGCAGGAAATTGGTTTGTGAAAATACTACAGCATATCCCAGACCCATGCTATAAAATAAATCATATATATTCCAGAAATTCTTGGAATACCAGAATAAAAATTTCAATGCTTCTTCCACTCTTAATCCCAGGGAAAATTATGATCTAATGAAAGTGATGCATTTTGAAGATTATTTATTTATTTATTTATTTTTTTTTTGATGGGCAGTATTTCGGAAAAAATTGGGGAAACAGTTTGCGATATGGGTGGATTCATATACTTTTGGTCCCGTTGTGTTACCCTAGAAAGCAGTCTACTTCTCAGCAGTCCGCAATTATAGTTCACAAAACCATTCAGTACTTGCATCACAAATTAACACTATCGAGATTGTGTTGATCTAGAGTATAAGTTCCAGTTCTTCACGACAACTGCGACAGAAAGCATAATGTGACTCCTCAAGTGGACGCCCAAAACACAGTGTCCAGAAGTCCAATATACCTCCTCCTATCTGCTGCGCTATCCAGAATAGCTTATTCTCAAAGCATCCCCTCCAATATGCCAGGGAAAGACCAAAGAGTCGATCGATGCAGTCATATAGTCAAGTAGTGCACCACGTCTAGTCAGACCATTCGTAATGTCATTCTCGAAACAATAAATGTGTCCAGGAATCCAAATCAGCCTAACAACAGAATGTTTCGCTATCATGTTCAAAGTTATTTGGCATTCAGTGGTTAATATCGAGTTCGTATGGATATCTGCAATAGATCTAATGGCCTGTTTGTTGTCGGTATATATTCTGTTTTCTCCCGATATCCGATTATACCTTAGCCAGTTGAGCACTCTCTTAAAGGCAGATAGATACTACATCCATCTATTAGTCTGAAGGATGCCCTAATATCGAAATCCTTAATAAAGAACTCACTTCCTAACCTTCCTCGACGCTTGAACTGTCCTGTAGCTCCCATCGCTGGAGTATAGTTCTAGGTTCACAGCCTCCCTGGCATGAAAAATCACCGAAAACCCCATCAAGCGATATGGTGGAATATCTGAAACATTTGTCACTCTTACGAGAAATATTTGTGTTTAAATACATCAAAAATCTTTTCAGATTTTATATGTCCAAATTTAATACATTAATTAAACTAAACTTAAAACAACAATTTGAAGTCCAAACACATATTAAATATTAAACATGTTAAAGGTTTCTCTCTTGTTTTTTGGTTTACAATCACACAAACACACTTAAATTATATTTTTATGTCTGTAAAATGTTTACAACTGTGGTTTTCCATTTCTATGTCCATATGTGTGTAAATATTTCTTTGTTTTTGTTTTTGGCCTGCGGCTTTGGCTCCTTTTTATCCACTTAAATGGTATTACACACCCAAACATGTAATAAAATAAAACAGACCGACAAATACATATAAACAAATATATATCGTTGGGTGTTTTTATGGTTACTATAATCTATCTTCTCCTCTCCCCTTTGGTTAATGATAACATTTACCGTTATAATTTTTGTAAATGTTAGTGAGTGTTTACATTTGGCTTCCTTTGACTCCCCTTGATTCACTCACTCACTAAACACAGTGTGATCTAATCAAATATTTTTGTTGGAAATAATTGTGTATCTTGTTTGAACTGTTAGAGATATCTCTATGAAATTTCACATGATTAGAGCTGAGGTGGTCTCAACATTTCTCGAAGCAGTTCAGGTTCCTATCTGCTGAGGGGCATAGTCGTTGACCCTCTAAAGAAATGTATCAAAAATAGCAAAATGTCTGATGTCCGTGCTAAAATTATTATGGTTTGAGCAGAATTTTCTGCAGTTGGCAAATCTGAAATTTTGTTTAGGTCCCATAAAAGTGAATAAAATAATTCATAACGAATTATCTATTTATTGACCAAAAATTGGATGCAGATTGCATACTCCAGCAAGATAATGCTTCGGTACATGTTTCAAAGCGGTTGGAGTCATGATTTAACGTACACAGCATAACTCTCTTGGACTGACCAACTTGAAGTCCTGACTTAAACCCAATGGAGCACATGACCGGTAAAGTTTATTCAAATAAAGTCCAAAATAATAACAGAGCTTAACCTAAAAATGAAGCTAACTTGGAAGGTAATGGTGGATCATATTGAAAAGAGTAAATAATGGTGCCAAATTTCAATGAAACTGGTTCAAATTATAAGCTTTAAACCTTTTTCAGGGAAGGGGCCATAAATGGGAATTATAGCAAAATATGGCTCGATATTCGTTAAGATAATAACTTTTATCATACAGTGAGAGAAATCATCATTACGATTTTATTGGTATCGATTATATTGTTTAATATATAATATTTTTATAGACTAAAAATCGTTTTCGAGAGGGGCCTTATATGGAAAATACAACAAAGAATATTCCGATATTCTTCTTATATGAAACAAAAACGAATAAGCGTATATGTCAGATTTCATTAAGTTGTGTTCAAAATTGCGACCTTGTTTTGGGATGTATCAACATACTCAACGATGTGGTCAAATTTCATTGAATTTGGACAATTATTACGGGCGTAAGAATGTTTTCAACAGACAGACGGACATAGGTAAATCGACCCAGATGTTTATTTGATGCAAAAATATATATAAACGTTATGGAGTGTAAGTTAATTCCTTTTTGGTGTTACACATGGAATGACAAAATTACACTTGTGGTGGTAGAGGGTATAAAAACTGGAAAAAGGGGGTTAAAAATCTCTGAAACTATAAGAGATAATTTTCATATGTAAATATATTTTTATAGATTTTTACAAGGACTATCAAGTTCTTTTGTCTCAATTCACTTTTGGTGAATTTTTATAAATACAACATATTCAGTGTGGTCAACTATGAAGGGTCACCGACTGTTCCCCTGACCAGATTATTTTCATATACTAAATTTCTTTGACGAATTCTTAAAATATCAACGGAGGTGGCCAATTTTGAAGAATCACTGACTACACACCAGAGCATTATACGGGCCTGAATTCCTACAAGTCATCTTGAACACACAGCAGCTCTATCCATATGAAATTTCATTAAAATATCAAAATTTGGCACAAAATTATTTCCAGAAAATCGATTTGGTCACACTGTGCTGCCACCTTTTTTGTTTTTTATTTTGGATGTTTTTGGAATACAAAATTTAGGACGTTGGTTTTTTAATGTTGTTGTTGGTTTTTTAAATATATACATTTGATTTAAATATTGTTATATTATTGAAGTATTTGTTGTTATTGTTGTTGTCTAAATACAATGTGGGAAATTTGACAGTTGTGATGTGTGTGTGTATTTGATATGTAAAAAAGTTGTTCGATTAAAAAGTATTAATTTATTATAATGTGATTTGTATATGTATATAAAAAACAACTACCACAATAACATCAATATGTAAATGTATGTGTGTTTGTTTGTATGCGATATATTTTTTCAGTTAAAATTCATTTTAAATTTAATTAAAGATTTTTTTAAACCCTCCACCATCACAAGTGATGAAGGGGATATATTAACTTTGTCATTCCGTGTGTAGCACTAAGAAGGAATCATCTCAGATCCCATAACGTATATTTTTGCAACAAATCAAAATCTGACTCGATTTAGCTATGTCCGTCCAAATTTCATTGAGAGACTGTCACAACGTTTGCATAAACAGCAAGCCGGACAGACGGACGGACGGACATCGTTAAATCGACCCTGAAAGTGATTTTGAGACGAAATATTGGACCGAATATGGTTAATTTCAATAAGCTTCGTCCTTAGACTAAAATAATAATTTTTACTTAATTTTATGGAGATATTTTAAAAATTGCGACCTGTAGACTGTTCACAATGTTTACATAAACAGCCAGCCGGACGGACGGACAATGTTAAATCGACTCAGAAAATAATTTTAAGCCGAAATATTCGACCGAGTATGGACAATTTCAATAGGCTTCGTCCATAGACTAAAGTAATAATTCTAACCAAATTTCATCGAGATATTTCAAAATTTGCGACATGCAGACTGTTTACAATGTTTACATAAACAGCCAGCCGGACGGACAATGTTAAATCGACTCAGAAAGTGATTCTGAACCGAACGGTATACTGGATGTACATTTTTTCTGCATGTTACAAACATCCACATATTTATACCACAACCACCCACGGTGGTGTAGAGTATAAATACCGTTTTATGACTCAAACTTGCATATATTGCATACGTCTGTTAGTATATATGTGTGAGTGTATACGTATGAAACATAATGTATTTACTTCATACTCGTTGGTGGTAGAGGGTAATAAAGATTCGTTTTAGCCGAATTCACATCACATGTTTTCCAATTCTTGTTAAATTTAATTAAAGTTATTTTTTCATAATCAAATTTATTTAGAAAAAAAAGGCGTTACAAATTAATATTCAATATTGTATGTATGTTTGTGTAGCTGTGTGCTTGTGTGGGTTATTCAGTCATTAGCGTTTGTTATCTCTTTGTACCACTTTCATTTGTCTCTATCTTTATTTCATTTGTTTTTCTCATTTTTGTTTTCAGACTTCAAGTCCATTTTAATTATTAACTCTTATTGGAAAAAAGGGGTCTTTTATCAGTTGAACCATCAAATTTATGAGGGACGTTTGTATTTTTAATTATCCTAAAGAAATTATTTGTTTGTAGGGAGAAGAAAAAGAGAAAAATGAAACACAATTGAACTAATTACTAGTTTACGTGGTTTGATTAGTTTCTTTTTTTGTCACTAATTAGTGGTTTAGTTCCATGATATGAAATTATTATCAGAAAATTTATTTTTCTTTTAGTTTCGTTAAATGTGGCCGGTAATTAAAATGTGATTTATTTGGTTATTACAACAAAAAATTGATTTAATGAAATATAAATATATCAAAAATTTATATGAAAAACACATTACGACATTAAATTTATAATTAAGGACCAATTGGACAAAAAATATAATTGAAATAGTTAATATAGCGAAAAAGACTGAAATGTTAGATAATTAAGAAAAAAATCTGAAAAATAATTAACAGTGAAAGGAACGAATTTCAGGCTTTAATAATGACAAAATTTCACATTTAATTTTTATTACAAAAAATATTTCATTTGAAATTTAATATGGTCTCAGATTTTTGTCTATATTTTGTTTGCTATTCGGCTGATACTGCTGGTAATAAACAGCAAACTGCTTTGGGGAATAAGAAACGAACTAAATATTTCAATAAAAATTCAATTTTTCAACAAAAATTCAATTTTTCATCAAAAATTCAATTTTTCATCAAAAATTCAATTTTTCATCAAAAATTCAAATTTTCACTAAAAATTCAAATTTTCACTAAAAATTCAAATTTTCTAAATAAAAATTCAATTTTTCACTAAAAATTCAATTTTTCTAAATAAAAATTCAATTTTTCACTAAAAATTCAATTTTTCTAAATAAAAATTCAATTTTTCACTAAAAATTCAATTTTTCTAAATAAAAATTTAATTTTTCACTAAAAATTCAATTTTCACTAAAAATTCAATTTTTCACTAAAAAATTCAATTTTTCACTAGAAATTCAATTTTTCACTAAAAAATTCAATTTTTCACTAGAAATTCAATTTTTCACTAGAAATTCAATTTTTCACTAGAAATTCAATTTTTCTCTAGAAATTCAATTTTTCACTAGAAATTCAATTTTTCTCTAGAAATTCAATTTTTCACTAGAAATTCAATTTTTCACTAGAAATTCAATTTTTCACTAAAAATTCAATTTTTCACTAAAAAATTCAATTTTTCACTAAAAAATTCAATTTTTCACTAAAAAATTCAATTTTTCACTAAAAATTCAATTTTCACTAAAAAATTCAATTTTTCACTAAAAAATTCAATTTTTCACTAAAAAATTCAATTTTTCACTAAAAATTCAATTTTTCACTAAAAAATTCAATTTTTCACTAAAAATTCAATTTTTCACTAAAAATTCAATTTTTCACTAAAAATTCAATTTTTCACTAAAAATTCAATTTTTCACTAAAAATTCAATTTTTCACTAAAAAATTCAATTTTTCACTAAAAATTCAATTTTTCACTAAAAATTCAATTTTTCACTAAAAAATTCAATTTTTCACTAAAAATTCAATTTTTCACTAAAAATTCAATTTTTCACTAAAAAATTCAATTTTTCACTAAAAATTCAATTTTTCACTAAAAAACTCAATTTTTCACAAAAAAATTCAATTTTTCACTAAAAATTCAATTTTTCACTAAAAATTCAATTTTTCACTAAAAATTCAATTTTTCACTAAAAATTCAATTTTTCACTAAAAACTTAACTTTTCATCAAAAATTCAAAATTTTTCTAAAAAATTCATTTCTCCAAAAAAATAATTTTCTCTAAAAATTCAATTTTTCTCCAAAAAACAAAATTTTTCACTAAAAATTCAATTTTTCTCCGAAAAAATAAAATTTTATTTTTCTATACTTCTCCAAAAAAAATTCACTAGAAATTTAATTTTTCTCCAAAAAAATTCAATTTTTCTCTAAGAAATGCATTTTTTTAAATTAAATTTTTCTCAAAAAAAAAAAAAAAAAAAAAAAAAAAATTCTCCAAAACATTTAATTAATGTGAAATTAGAACCTCAATTAGGAAGAGGATGGATCTGTAGTTAAAAATAAAAAATGTATCAATATTTTAACGATCAGTTCTTCCTGATGTTGATGGAGATTTATATTTTAGGAAGGTTTCGGTGCCAAATAACTTATAGGTCAACCCTCGTAATTTTTTTTATTATCAAAACAAAAAGAAACGTAAGATGAAGAGGGAGAATGAGAAAACAAACGACATCCTTTAAAAAAAAAAAACATTTCATGCTTCGTTTCTATTCAAAGTGACATTATCAATCAAGCTACGACGACTAAGACTACGACTACGTTCATGGCCTGAATGTCGTTTATTTGTTCAGATGTATAGTTACGTTTGTTAGTCCGTCTATTCAGTCATCCATCCGTTTGTCTTTTACTTTATAAAAATATTTTTTGTGCAAAATTGTATCTCTAAATCTGCAAAGTAAGTGAATGAGTGTGTGTGTGTTAGTGGATGAATGTATATATATGAACGTTTGAGTGAATACATTGTTTAAACATTCATATATTTTAAGGCACGTCTATCTGATTTTATATCATTGTTGTAGGTTTATTATTTTTTTCGTTTGTGTGTCTCTTGTGTTTTAGGTGAAACTCACTGAAATATGGCGGGATGTTGGTTGGATATTTTATGGTTTTTAGGTTGTTTTTTGCGATTTTTTTTTTTTTTTTGAAATTTTGCTTTTGTTTTAAATTTAAACAAAAACTTATGCGTATTTGTTGGATTTTTAAGGTCTCTTTTTGTGATTTCATGAATGATATATGACGTTTCCAGCTTTAAGGCCGGTTTTTAGTTGATGATTTCTAAAACGTTGACTACTGTTTTATGGGGTGTGAAATGTGGGCTAAACGGAAAATACAAAAAAAAGAATTATAATTATTTTCCTAAGAATAATTTGAAATGGTTAGAAGATGATTCTTTATTTCTAAAAAATATTTTAGTAAACACACAACAAGTTTTTAAAATTAAGGACTTAAAAGTCATGAAAATTAAGAACAAAAATATTTTACCTTAAATTTAGTTTTAGGTAAAATTTCAAATCTTCTTTTTCTCAAAAACAAGATAATTATTTTTGAAGATTTGTCATACCTAAAATATCAGGAGAAAAGACCTCAACCATAGAAACGTGTTTCGTTTTATTGTCTCCACTTAATTATGAGTTTAAATCAAACACAATCACGCGCACAAACAGTCACATTCACTGAGATTAAAACATAGTGAAACTTTTTGTTTTATTATTTCGGCAAAAGGACAAAAGATTCTTTTTGTATTTCAAAGATGTTTATTTCGAGATAATCAAAATCGTTATGTTAAAAAAAAATAATAATAAAATTATCCGAAACGGAAAAAAGATTCTTAACAATTTACCGAAATATTTAATGCATTTTCTGTGAAACATGTTGAGATGATAAGTGAACATGTTTTTTCTTCTTCTCTCTTAACAGAATTTCAAAAAAAAAGATAGAAATTTTTATTCGTTTGCGGTTAATTTTTAAGATTTTTGTAATTTTTATGAAATTTTTATTTAAAATTGCTTTTTTAGAGGAAAAAACTTTATTAAAAAGAGACTGAATTAAAAAAACAAACATAAAAAATGTTCTTAAGCTTCCCGATTCCAAGATAAACTTTTATTCGAATTGAAACGGTCTCAATTTAAAGAAATTCCGTTGAACAACATATTTTTGTTGAAAACTTTAAATTGAATTTTTTAGTGAAAAATTGATTTTTTTTAGGGAAAAATTGAATTTTTTAGTGATAAATTGAATTTTTTAGTGAAAAATTGAATTTCTAGTGAAAATTCTAATTTTAAGTGAAAATTCGAATTTCTAGTGAAAATTGGAATTTTTAGTGAAAATTGGAATTTTTAGTGAAAATTGGAATTTTTAGTGAAAATTGGAATTTTTAGTGAAAATTGGAATTTTTAGTGAAAATTCGAATTTTTAGTGAAAATTGGAATTTTTAGTGAAAATTGGAATTTTTAGTGAAAATTCGAATTTTTAGTGAAAATTCTAATTTTTAGTGAAAATTCTAATTTTTAGTGAAAATTCTAATTTTTAGTGAAAATTCTAATTTTTAGTGAAAAGAGCCGACTCTCTTTATTATGTTATATTAATTTTAGGCTGATGTTTATTGGAATAAATCAATCATTAACTATTTTACCAATAAAAGCTTTCAAGTGGGTTTTATTTACTCCACCAAAGTCCATACACGAAAAAGAATTCAGTTTCATTTTAAATAATTGACAAACGTCAAAAACATATGTGGCAATTTTTCATTAGCATTTTCAAAATCAGAGAGATATTTAAATATCATTAAAATTTCGATATCACATTTAATTAGAAAAACAAAAGAGCCCACAAGCGAAAAGAGCCCACAACAACAAAAAGAGTCGTTAAATGGAAAAAAAGTCATGAAAACATTTTTGACAGTTGTTTTTAACTGTCATTTAATACTTGAAATAGCGTATGATGTATCATAGCAAGATATGTGTGTCTGTGTATGTGTCGATATGTTGCATTTGTTTTCTTTTTTTTGTTTGTAATAAATTAAAATTCTTGTTAAGTCTCTTAAGGGGCTTTGAGACTCTCTTAATAGGGAGGAGGACAGACAGTCCTCAGTTGGTTGGTCGTATTAGTTAAACAGCAGGGGTGGCCATTAAGCGAAAATTTTATGATCAAATTCATTTTTCTTTTTGTAATAATTTTACAACAAAAATACATTTTTTCTTATTACTTTTTTTTCGTGGGCAACATGTGGTGAATTAAAGAGGGGCAGGGCTTTATCATCATAAATCATGAGTATTAAACACGTTGAAAATTCAGTAATTGGATTCAATAAAAAATTGAAGGAAAAAATTAAATCGAATTAAATGACTTATTAGGCATAAAGCTTCCAGATTTGTGATATCACAAAAAAGAGACTCCCGCACTGGTTAAGAGTCGGCCCAAAAACCTAAAACTTTTTAATCGATAATGAGTGTTGCAAAATGCTTTTTTAGAAAAAGTTCTATAACTTCGAAAATACTCAATATTTTTGAATTATTTTTCACATAGACATTCTAGAAATGGTTACCAACAAATTTTTGTTATTCCGAGACCAATTAGAAACTTATATTGCCCCATATCGATATTTGTTTTAGAAATATTAAGAAAATATGAAAAATTTTCCTCGAGGGGATCATGTTTGAGTTCATTTTTCATTGATCGGGCAAAACATTTCTATAAGTATTTTATATCATTGGAAAGGTAATTACCTGAAAAATCATTATATATACATAGCAAATCATTTGCGTCAAATCTCTTGAAGCAATTTTTAATAAAATCTAAAATTTTGCTTGTCAGTGTAAATTTTTTAAAATCTTATTTTGACTTGATCTTAATTAAACAGTTGTTACTATGAAATTTGATCGTAATATAAACAAAGTTGTCTTTAATTTAGGGATGTAATAAAATTCCCACCTTTTCCATCCAAAATACCCAAAATTCCAATTCAAAGACAATTTGTAAAAAAAAAATCGTACCCGAAGTTAACTACTTTTGATGACCCTCGTTGTCCTCGTTTCTTAGACCCGTTATAGACATTTGTTTAACCAAATGAATTCAAAGTCAGCTTAATAATGCAGATGTAAAATTTCATTTAAAAATATTGAGTGGTTCCAAAGTTGCATTGTGGTCACTGTTCAATGCAGACATTTTAAATTTCATCCCTGAACGCAGAGTTCTGTTTAGATCAGTTCAAGATTAATTGTGAAATTTATAACAGAGATTATTTGCTCTATAATTTTAATTTTGCCAAATTAATTCATGTAAATAACAATTTTTCAAAATCTAGGCAGTTTTAAGCGTTTGTCGGAAGGAAGGTGTGGCTAAGGTGAATAATGTGGTCTTATATGATGCTTAAGCAAAATATTACCATTTTTATGAAGTTTATTAATTTTAAAGTGATTTTCGGAAATAGATCTAATTGGGGAGCTTATCTGCGATTCTCAAAAATTTTGAAAAAGTTTTCTAGTTCCATAAGTCTTATCGAAGCAAATAGTTTCATGATCCTAATAATGTTTTAAGATTTATGTTGTTTAAAGTGATTTTCAGAAGAGAACCTGATAGAGGAATAACAGACCAAACTTTCTCAAATTGACAAAGACAATTAAAAAGAGTACAGTTCCTATTTGTGTTGAATTTGTTTGATTTCTCACGAATTCCAACAAAATATTTTTTAAAGCTTTCGTTACTTAGAGACTAATGTCCCCTCAAAATAAAAGTAAAAAAATCACTTAATTATAAGAATAATTTACTTCTGATCAAATTTATAAAAAAATACATTTAGTAAATGTTTGGTGTAAACGCTTTAATGACAGAAGGTATTATTTCCAAGAGACGATTGTTCCCCCAACAGTTAAAAAACGATTAATTGCCATAAATTAATTCCAAATAATCATAATTTACTTCCGAACAAATTCCGAAAAATTTTATTCTTTAATAAAATCTCAGAAAGGAGCTAATTTTAAGATCATGTTATGACCATTATAACCACAAATTTGAACCAATTTTATGTTAATCTTATTCTCAATATGTTTACTATTAAATGACATTTTTTTCAAAAAGGTATTGGTAATTCTGAGCCACAGTTTCATTCTTTTGATTTTGCATCCATATCTCAATGGTTGAAAATGTTAAATTGACAGAAGGTATCATTTCCAAGAGATAATTGTCCCTTAAAAATGTCATTTAATTATCATGAAAAATTCCAAATAATCATAATTTTCTACGGATCAAATTCTGTTAAATTATTTTTAATTAAATCACTTAAAACAGATGACTTTGAGATCATGCCACGCCTACAAATATAAAAAATTTTGATCTGATTTGATTGTTACCTTTTTTCCAATACTATTACTATGATATAATATAGATTTACAAATTTTTAAATCGGTGTTAATACATAAACATTTCTGCCTCATCGTTTCATTCGTTTGATTTTGCCCTTTAAACCCAAATAATTCCCCTGATTCTCTGACAAATGTTAGGCAAATTAATTTCGCTCAATCGTTTTTATATTTAATTCTTTTTTAAACTTTTTTCTATAAAAAAAATTTTCCATTGTCCAGTTCCCATAAATACATTAATATGCCTTGAGGTTATAGAAAAGCAAAGAGAGAGAGTGAGAGAGAGAGTGAGAGAGAGAGAAAAATAAAACGAATAACACAAATTGAATTGACAATCTAAAAATTGCCCTGAGCTACTGGGGCGATTAAATGTAGCTGATTCGTTTCAGCATCAAATGAAAAAGTAGCCACAGCAGGAATAAAGGGGAATTGAGGAAAATACCAAAAAACAACACTAAATTCGATAACAGTGGGAGGAAAATGAAGATGAATTTTAAACATGAACCCAAAAATTAATTACAAAGAGGGGGGGGGTAGAATTTTAAAAAACGACAAACGAAAAATATATTGTTAACTGGACGTCTACAATTAATGGGAGATTAAAATACAAAAATTTTTGAAGTCTTACAAAAGAAGAGAAAAATTTAGATAAAAAAATATAATGAAAATTTTACAATAACAAAATTCGAAAAATAAATGTTGTAGGTTTTTCGAAAATGTCTTTGTTATTCAGCCGGATTACAATTCTGTTGCATTGCAGCTGTTAAAATTTGTTTAATAAATAAAATTTTGAAAGTTTTCCAGTTTTGTTAATGAACCCGATTATTTCTAAAGTAATTTATGTATAAATAATCCTAATTAATTAAAAAATACCATTAAGAGTTTTTCGTCAGTCTGTCTTAAATTTATGTCAAAATCACTATTTCCAGTCTAATCAAAATTGTTATCGCCCTGAGCTGATACGATTTTAAACGCAGCAATAACGCGCAGTTTGTGGAAAACCATCTTTTTTGGATATTTTTCTTTAACTATTGACTTCTGAAATTTTTAATCGATTTTTAAAGGCCCCCAGTCTCCAAAGTTCCTATATAATGCGTATGATCTCATTTATGGAGCAGAGAATTCAAATGAATCCAAATTTTCCATGCGAATATATTCAAAATATCAATCCATAAAGACCATGTTTTCAAATTCAATTAATGTTTGTACTGTAATGATAACCCTACCATTATAAGGGTCCACAGTGAACCCAATAAGCTTTTTCTTAAATAATCGTAACATTGGAGCTATTGAATACTTCTGGAGGTGTATATCTCTGTTTACAATCACTTAGACACCTATTTTTACTGCTCAATTCTGTTTTGACAAGAGTCCAATGTCTCCCAACTGGTCTTTGCTCCGGGTAGCTTTGATGTCTCTCATGTTACCATTTAAGAGCTTGTAACAGGAAGCTAAGTCAGGCCAAATATACGTGAACATATTATGAAGTCTTGTAAATGGAAGTAGACTTCCTAGAAACATTCTTTGAGGTAAATTTCGGTATTTTTAGAGCCCGTTGAGGCAACTGCATTTCGCTGTTCATACCAAAAATTTTTGGAAGATTTTGATAACTTTTTCGTCAACATTCCCTCGAGCATCAGCAACCTTAAATTTTTGACCAGCAAAAAATCTCTCAGAACGTACAGAAGAATATTTTTTATAAAACTTGACTTTTTATTTTCGTGCACTGTTTTTAGCCTCAAAATTTTTAGCAGCGTTTTTCTTAAGAGCTTTTTTCACCTGCATCAGCTTTAACTTTTTCGTACCCTTTTAGTCCGAGCTAAACGGGCTGTTTTCCTAACAGATGTGTATACAAAAGTAACTTGATCAAAATAAATCGTGTAATACTTAAGTTAAAAGTTGTAATGAAAAATGTGTGTTAAGAATTTTTCAATTTCACTCCTCACTCGAGATTATTTAAAATTTCGAAGAATTAATAAATAATTTTAAAGCTCTGTTTATAGTCCCGTTTTATAAGTCATTCATTCACATTTTTTTTTGCGATTTTTTTTTAATTTTTTTATTTTTTTTGTTGCATGTACTTCACGTTACGTTGTGCATACAAAAACGGATTAAAAGGTTGCCCCAAAGCCAAATACACACTTTAAATAAGTATGTAATTTATATGTGTAGTTATGTGTCTCCAACATGCCAAGTTTTAGTGCAAAAAAAAGAGCAGATGTGTAAAGGAATGTAAACATTTTAATTGAGTTGATTTTAAGGGTCGAAATTGAAAATAGAATTCACGATCTCATGATTTCAAAAATACAGACTCTGGAAAAAATGGGAAGATCAGCTCTTCCCATTTGAAATTGAATCATGGCATTACTAATGGCTAAAAAGTTACTGAACTGGTTAAAAATCGATTTCAACACTCTGTGCTAGAGATGGACGATAATGTGATTTTAAATTTACGTCGTTCCCTGTGAAAGTGATTTCTAAATCGTTGTATTTTAAAACGGTGACAGTGATCACAGTGTTTCTGTATCAACCGGAAATTATTTTTTCCCAAAAAAGATGCTCCAACAACTTCGAAACTGTTACAAAAACAACAATCTCTCTTCATGATCACCAGGTGATTGTACTATTCAAAAGGGATCGAAAACCACGACAGAGGAGTCTCTATTCGAGTTCATTCTCGACTCGACAAAGTATCGTTGCAATAAAGTAATAAAAGCTCATCATCAACTTTCAGAAATTCTACTGTCAATTCATAATTTCAGTCGCAATAGTTACGTAGCTCCCATAAAGGTCTACTTCCGCAAATTACATTTAAGTGAATAAATCTCAAACCTTTTTTATTCAATGAATTCATTCTTTTACATTTGCTTTCCTTATTTCAACTATGACAGTTTGTATTTTTCTTCTTATTGTTGCATTCATTGTTATTGTTTTTTTTTTTTGTAGTTGTTGCTGTTTTAGGCAGCATGCTGCAAGTAAGTAAACATATTTCTATAGAGACTTAATTTTCCTCTTTTTCTTATTTTTGTTGCTGGTTACAAATACAATGAAATGCAATGAAACCTACAACACGCAATCATATGTTAGTCACGTAATTTTATTGCAGTAACAAGAACCAGCAGCACATTTGCAACAAAAACAACAACAACAGCATAAACATAAAGAAGCAATTGCAATATCAACTACAATAATCAACAACATTGAAGTAACAATTTTCCAACAAACAAAAAACAAAAGCACCACCAGCATAACCAGCAGCAACAACAACAACTATAAAAAAATAACAACAAACATCAACTACTTCCACTAAAAGTTACATGCAACAAACAGCATCTTTAGGCAGCAGTAGCATCATTGTCATGAATAAATACAACAGCAATAACAACTGCAGCATAAAATAAAAAACAAAAACAAAAAACAAAAAAAAAACAACGAACATGAATGTATAAAGTTTGCAACATTAATATCAAACCATAATGTTGTCTGTCTTTACGTCTGTCTGTCCGTCCTTCCATCTACATTTAACTATCATCTGTTGGGATTTCGGTTTATTTTTTTCTGTAGAATCATCTGTATTATAATTTTTTTTTGTGGACTTTTAAGTTTCTGTGACAGTAGATTACTTTTTATTTCATTGTTGTTGTCATTTTTCCTCTTCATGTTGTTGTATTTAGTATACAATTTCAAACCATTAATTCGTGAGGTTTCCATTGTTGGAAACCAAACAAAAAAAAATCATAAAAAATAAAATTAAATAGAAAAAAATGGGGGTAAAATAAATGTATCATTACAATTGTCGGGTCTTATTTTAAAATATACACATGTTTTAGTTACATTTCATGCTGATTTCTTTTTAATCTCATTAAATTATTTACCCTTCACTTTTTCTAAGGGAAATGGAAAGTTAAAAACTGAAACTGTTTTTTTTAATTTGGCGAGCAAAAACTTTCAAAATCGCCACCATAATCTGGATTTAATGAAGCCTCTAAACTGAACTGAAGTAGAACTGAATTAGAACTGAATTATAACTGAACAAGAACTGAACTAGAACTGACAAAGAACTGAACAGGAACTGAACAAGAACTGAATTAGAACTGAACTAGAATTGAACTAGAACTGAACTAGAACTAAACTAGAACTGAACAAGAACTGAACAAGAACTGAATTAGAACTGAAGTAGAACTGAACTAGAACTGAAGTAGAACTGAACTAGAACTGAACAAGAACTGAACAAGAACTGAACAAGAACTGAACAAGAACTGAACAAGAACTGAACTAGAACCGAATTAGAACTGAAGTAGAACTGAACAAGAACTGAACAAGAACTGAACAAGAACTAAACTAGAACTGAAGTAGAACTGAACTAGAACTGAAGTAGAACTGAACTAGAACTGAACTAGAACTGAACTAGAACTAAACTAGAACTGAACAAAAACTGAACAAGAACTGAATAAGAACTGAACAAGAACTGAACAAGAACTGAACAAGAACTGAACAAGAACTGAACAAGAACTGAAGTAGAACTGAACTAGAACTGAACAAAAACTGAACTAGAACTGAACAAGAACTGAACAAGAACTGAACAAGAACTAAACTAGAACTGAACAAAAACTGAACTAGAACTGAACAAGAACTGAACAAGAACTGAACAAGAACTAAACTAGAACTGAAGTAGAACTGAACTAGAACTGAAGTAGAACTGAACTAGAACTGAACTAGAACTGAACAAGAACTGAACAAGAACTGAACAAGAACTGAACAAGAACTGAACAAGAACTGAACAAGAACTGAAGTAGAACTGAACTAGAACTAAACTTGAACTGAACAAGAACTGAACAAAAACTGAATTAGAACTGAAGTAGAACTGAACTAGAACTGAAGTAGAACTGAACTAGAACTGAACAAGAACTGAACAAGAACTGAACAAGAACTGAACAAGAACTGAACAAGAACTGAACAAGAACTGAACAAGAACTGAAGTAGAACTGAACTAGAACTGAACAAGAACTGAACAAGAACTGAATTAGAACTGAAGTAGAACTGAACTAGAACTGAAGTAGAACTGAACTAGAACTGAACAAGAACTGAACAAGAACTGAACAAGAACTGAACAAGAACTGAACAGGAACTGAACTAGAACTGAATTAGAACTGAATTAGAACTGAACTAGAACTGAACAAAAACTGAACAAGAACTGAACAAGAACTGAATTAGAACTGAACTAGAACTGAACTAGAATTGAACAAGAACTAAACTAGAACTGAACTAGAACTGAAGTAGAACTGAACTAGAACTAAACTAGAACTCAACAAAAACTGAACAAGAACTGAACAAGAACTGAAGTAGAACTGAACTAGAACTAACCAAGAACTGAACTAGAACTGAACTAAAACTCAAGTAGAACTGAAGTAGAACTGAACTAGAACTAACCAAGAACTGAACTAGAACTGAACTAGAACTCAAGTAGAACTGAACTAGAACTAACCAAGAACTGAACTAGAACTGAACTAGAACTCAAGTAGAACTGAAGTAGAACTGAACAAGAACTGAACAAAAACTGAACTAGAACTGAATTAGAACTGAACTAGAACTGAACTAGAACTAAAACTGAACTACTACTGGATCTCTGGCACAGAGATCTTTCTGTACCAGAATTGAATTAAGAGTGAGTATAAATCACTAATTTTATTCAAGATTAAAGCCGATAATCTAATCAATTTGCAAAAAAATTTATATAATATTTTGTGTTTGCTATTTTTCTTAACAAAACTGTAGTTTTTTAATTTTATCGTTATCGATCTTTGAAAATATTTAATTTTAAATAAAAAAAATCGAAAAAAAAACTAATTTGCATGCAAAACTATTTGTGACCATAAAAAATTGATTTCATTTCGTTTTGAAAACCCTCCATAAAAATCATTTATTTTCGATTTTATTTTTTTTTAAGCTTTCAATCTACATTTAGGCCTAAATTATTTATATGTCCGAATGTCTGTCTGGCAGCCTACTTATTGAACTTTTAAAAAAATTTAGTTTTGAATTTTAAAATGCAAAATTTACAAAGTTTTTTTTTTTTTATTTTAATTAAGCAAAAAAAAAACTATTTTTGTTTTTGTAATTCAAAATAAAAACATTTAAATAAGTCATTCGCATTTTAAAATTGTTTAAGGCATTTGACATAAAAATAATATTTTATTTAATTTTAGTTTATTTTAGTTTTTTTAGAGGTTTTTTTTTTTTTGTTTTTTAATTTCATTTTCATTTCGTATTGAATTTCAAATTTATTTCAGCTTTTTTTTTTCTTTGTAATTTTGGAACACACATGCGATCGATTATGTGTTTACGATTCAATGATTATGAGCTGAATATTAAAGGCGAATTTAATTAAAAAAATACTTTTCTTTTAGTCGAATTTAGAAAAAAGAAACTTAAGACTTTTTTGATTTTTTTAGAGATGTCAAATTTATTAGCGAATGACTTAAAGTAACGAATATGACAGAAACTATTTTGAAACCCCATCACAGAATTAAATCTGAATAAATAAATTTTAAATATACAAATTATCATTGGGATAATTTTTATAGAGAACTGGGGCAGAGTTAAAGCTAAAATAGAACTGAATCAAGAACTGAGTACTGAACAGAGGACTAAAATTAGGAGTGAATCACAAACAGAATTAAGAAGTGGTTTGAGATATAAATCAAGGATTGAATTAGAAACTGAATCGAAAACTGAGAAAGGAAGTGAATCTATAACTGAATCGAGAACGAAGTCAAGAACTGTTATTGAACCGATGTACAGAATCAAAAATTGAATCGAGAACTAAATCAAGAACAGAATATAGAACTGAATCAATAACTGAATAAAAAACTGAAACAAGAACTAAATCAGAAACTAAATCAAGAACTATATCGGGAACTTGAACAAGAACTGAATCATAAAGTGATTCAAGAACTGAATCAACAATTGAATCGAATACTTAATAAAGAACCGAATAGAGATCTGAACAAGGGAATAAGATCAATCAAAAACTGAAACGAGAACTAAATAAGGAGCTGAATCGAGAACTAAATCAAGAACTGAATAGAGAACTTAACCAAGAACTGAATCATAAAGCGATTCAAGAACTGAATCAACAACTGAATCGAAAACTTAATCAAGAACTGAATCATAAATTGATTCAAGAACTGAATCAAAAACTGAATCGAAAACTTAATCAAGAACTGAATCATGATCTGAACATGGGAATGAGATCAAGCAAAAACTGAAACAAGAACTAAATCAGGAGCTGAATCGAGAACTAAATCAAGAACTGAATAGAGAACTTGAACAAGAACTGAATCATAAAGTGATTCAAGATCTGAATCAACAACTGAACCGAGAACTTAATCAAGAACTGAATTAAGATCTGAACATGGGGATGTGATCAATCAAGTATTATTTGATATTTTTTTAATCAAGTTACCTGCGTAGAACTTTCAGCTATTAAGTTTTTGATTAAAATGAATGACCAGAAAAACGTGCGTATTAAAATTATTAAATATTCTCAACAAACCTTAACTTGGTCCTATAAAAAATAGGCCAAGCATCCAAAAGTCTGCTGTCAAACTATTTCCACCAGGGGTGCTAGTTCGTATATAGAAGGTATGGAACACATGATGTTTGTAAAGGCAAACAAATAGAAAGGATTTTCAAAATAAATTCCAGCTCTTCCGGTAGGAAGGCAGATTTCAAGACATTCAAGGCTCAAAAAGTTCTTGACAGAAACGCTGGTAAAACTTTGAGGCTAAAAACAGAGATCCGAAATTGAAGACAATTTTTTTAAAAAATTCTTGCTGCATAAATGACGCAGTTTGTTCTGACTTAGGACATTTTTATGAAGAATTAGCTTAATTGAAACTAAAATAGAACCAAATCGAGAACTAAATTTAGAACTGATTAAAGAACTGAGCACTGAACCGATGACTCTATCAAGAACAGAGGCAACAGCCGTTATCAATCAGGAATTAAATTAAGAACTTAATCATGAACAGAATGAATAAATTAGACGAGAAATAATTCAAAATCTAAATAGATGACTGAATCAAAAACTGAACTTGAACTGAATTAAGAAGTAAACTGAAACTTATAGCAAAAAAAAACGTTATATCATACCGGAGTATGATTTTTTTCGAACCTAATTTACATACATTCCATATCAGCTTACAATCTTCTTTGGATTTTGCTTCAGTTATTTTTCATTTTCAATAAAATTTTCCTCTTAAATCTGCAATAAAAATGAATCTTAATTCTTTACACAAATAAATTCTTGACACATTTTAATCTTTTTATTTCCGAATCCGATCATTTGCTTAAAATGCGAAATAAAACTGAAAATCTTAAAATATTCCATTTTCCTAAAACTCTAAAAATATGTTTCCTGGAAAGAAAGAAAGAAAAATAGAAAATAAACACGGTTAAGGGTCAATTGACAAACAAGACACAATGGATTTGCAACAAAGTAGTTGTACAATTTTTGCAATTACTGGCAGAATACTGGCATAATGCTATGAATTCATTAAGTGACCCTTAACAAAAACAAAAAAAATGAAGAAAAAGAGGAAAAACTAAACCCAAACTACCACCTTTTGATATAAAAATGATAACAAAGACTCTTGTGCCTCAAGCCAAAATTTTAACTTGCAAACAGATTTGTTATTTGCAATTCTAAATTTCAGTTCAGTTCAGTTCAGTATTTTCAGTTTATTTTCTGCCTCCACTTCCTCTTACTTAACTCAGAGTTTGGGTGTATAAAATTGCAACTAAACAGAATTTTAACTAAAAAAGATTTTAATCCGATTATTTTGTAAGAAACCCAAAATATACGAAATAATAATAAAAAAACGTTACAAATTATATTCGTTTTGGCCTCTGAACAAAAAAAAAAAAAGAAAAAAGGAAAATGGAATGTAACGTTAAAAAAAAGGGTGTAATGGTATGATGAGGTAAATATTTTAAATTATGGCCAAACATTTATTTTTAGTTTACAAATAAAGTGAAAAACGAGAAAAAAAGAGCAAAATATGTTATCAGTTTAAGTCGTATAATCTTTTAGTTTATGATAATGGTTATTTATGGAGCTGACTCTGTACAAAAGCTTAAGACTTCAGGGAATACGAGTGTAGAGAATTTTTTGAACATTAATTTTATCTGTGTAAATGTATTTAAGTGTTGGCAAACTGGCTTAAGTCATTAATGATTAATAAAAATTACATAGATTATTTGGTTTGGCAGGAAAAATAGCAGTTGGTGTTGGCTCGAAGGCAATAAAAGACATAAGAAGTTATCAAAGCGAAACATACAACAAAAAGTTTGTTGTTAATTTAATTTAATTTAAAAAAATGAATTGATTTAAACTTAAGATTATAAAATTTTCAAAATAAATGAAATGAAATAAATCTGTACATCGGTTGAAGAAATATTCAGTTCAGTCTCAATTTAGTTGCTGACTCAGTTCCAAAATTTAGTTTAGTTTAGATTCAGTTCATAATCAAATTCTTGATTTAGGCCTTGATTCAGTTGTTGATTCAGTTTTTGACTCGCTTGACAAGTTGTTTATTCGGATCTTGCTCAAGTTCATAATTCAGTTCCTGAACTAATTTTTCATTAAAATCTTGATTCAGTCCTAAATTTAGTTCTTAATACAATTCTCCATTCGGTTCTTGATTTAGTTCTTGATGCATTTTTTTCTAAATTTTGGTTCAGTACTTGATTCAGTTCATGATATATTTCTTGATTAAGTTCTTGATTCATGTTCTGATTCAATTCTTGATTTAGTTTTTGATATGTGTCTTGATTCAGTTCTGGACTCTCTTCTTGAATATGTTCTTGATTCGGATCATGCTCAAATTCATAATACAATTCTTCATTCAGCTTTTGATTCAGTTTATGATCCAAATCTTGGTTCATGTCTTGATTAAGTTCTTCATTAAGTTCTTAATTCAGTTCTTTCGTCAGTTTTGAATTTTTTATTCAAATCTTGATTCAGCTCTTAGTTCAGATCTTGAGTCATGTCTTGATTCAGTTCTTGCTTCAGATCTTGAGGCAATTTTTTAATCAAATCTTAATTCTCTTCTTCATGAACCAATTTTTTATTTTTATTTATCTTGATTCAGTTCTTTATTCAGTCCAGTATCCAATTCTTTATTTAGTTTTTGACTTTATTATGATCTTGATTCTTTATTAAGTTCTTGATTGATGTCTTCACTTGTTTCTTAATTCAGCTCTTGATTCAGTTGACGATCCACTTTTTGATTCAGTTTTGATTTTTGTCTTGATTCGGTTCTTTATTCAATCCAGGATCTTGAATCTTTATTAAGTTCTTGATTAATGTCTTCATTTATTTCTTAATTCAGCTCTTGATTTAGTTAACGATCCAGTTCTTGATTCAGCTCTCGATCCAATTTTTAACTCAAATCTTGATTAAGCTCTTGATACAGTTTCTAATCAAATTTTTTGTTCAAATCTCGATCATGTTTGCATTCAGTTCTTAATTCCGTTCTTTATTCAATTCTCCATTTACGTCATTAATCAGTTCTCCATTTAGGTGTTGATTCAGTGATGAACTCACTTCTTGATTCAATTTTTGATTCAGTTCTCCATTAAAGTCTTTGTTCAGTTATTGATTAAGTTTTTGATTCAGTTCTTGATTCAGTTCTTAATTAAGTTCTTGATTCAGTTTCTGATTCACTTACGGTTCATTTCAGATCTGCTCACTGAATGTTCCTAAATGTATTGATTGTGAAAAATCTTTCCTAAATTGAAATCACTTTTGGCAAAAAAGAAATCATAATTTAAATATTTTCATTAATTTTCTTCTCTTAAAAACCATTAGAAAAATCCATAATTTATCGTATATTAATTGTGTATCCAACAGAAAAAGTGGGTGTGTAATTATCTAAATCTATAAATGTTTCTGATGAAAATTCTTATTTAAGCAAAAAATAATAAAAACGAAAAAAAACTTTCAAATATTTTAAATGTTTTTTTTTTCTTCAAATGCCAGAACATGAATGACGACCAACCACCTCTTCAGACAATAAATATTTTAATCTTTCAAATATTTTTTTTTAACTTAAAATAAAAAAAGTGAATTCGAAATACGAAATCCGTAAAATAATGAAAAATATTTCATGTGTTTTTTTTTACTCAACTGGATTTTTGCCAAAAAGGAAAATATATCAAAGACATTAAAGTGTTTTTCATTTAATGTGGGGGAATTTTTTTCACAACATTAAGTTAATGTCGTATTTTATACTCTTTGGGGAGTCTTCTTTTTTGATGTAGACCAAATTTATTAAGTTTTTGAGGATTTAAAATATTTTTAGTGGAGGTCGTTAAAGCTTCTTCTTTAATAATTCTTTACCTGAAGATGTTTTTTTTTTAAGTTTTAAGTTTTAAAGATCTCGTATTTTAAATGAGCTCTGACTGTGAGAGAGTGTGAGCGAAAGAATTTGTAGTTTTTGTTGCACTCTTTCCTCTATTCAGCTTCTGATTCAGTTCTTTAATGAGTTTTCAATTAATTCTTGATTCACTTTTTGATTAAATTCTTTCGTTTCTGTCATTGATACCATTCTTGATTCAGTTATTTATTCCCAATTCAGATCTTGATTTATTTTTTTGCTAAGAATTCCTGATTCAGTATGTAAATAAGATCTTGATTTACTTTTTGATAATGTTCTTGGTTCAGTTATTTTCAGTTTTATATGAAGTACAAGTTTTTAAATCAGTTTATAATTCAGTTCCAGATTCAATTTCAGATTTAGATTTTAATTCAGTTTTAGATTTAGTTCATGATTCAATCTTGATTCTATTCTGAATTTTGTTCTTGATCCTCTTACTGATTATCTTTTTGATTCAGTTGTTGATACAGTTCCTTGTTCGGTTCTTGATTTTGTTTTTGCTTCAATTCTTCATTTAGTTCATAATTTTGTTTTTGTTTCAGTTTTCATTAAGTCCTTGATTTAGTTTTTGAACCAGTTACTGATTCGGTAATTGTTACAGGTTTTAATTCTGTTCTTGACCCATTTATATTTTTTCATTCAGATTCTCTTTTTAATTCGGTTCTAGTTCAGTTCTGGTTCAGTTTTAGTTTAGTTCTTGTTCAGTTCTGGTTCAGTTCTAGTTCAGTTCTAGTTAAGTTCTAGTTCAGTTCTGGTTCAGTTCTGGTTCAGTTGTAGTTCAGTTCTGGTTCAGTTCTAGTTCATTACAGTTCCAGTTCAATTCCAGTTCAATAATGTCGTGTACAATCTTTAAACAAATTATATTAAAGAATGTACACGAAATTATAGCATCTCAGTTAATGGCAGTAATTATAAACAAAATGTCATTTTTTTTTTGTTTTGTTTTTGTCGTTAATATTTTTCATACAAAATTTCAATGATTTTGACATGTTTTTTTTTATTCTTTTCTCTTTTTTTGTTATTTTACTCATTTATGTTTTCTATGGTTTTAAAATGTCATTCATGTCACTGACAAATAATCACGAAAAAAAACAGGTGAAATATTTCACTTAATATAAACCTCTAACGAGGTTTTTGCCTAAAATACAGAAAATAAATGTTTGTGAAGGTAAAAATGTTATTTAAAAAATAAAAATATTTCAAAACCTCATTAACGTCTTATGGCAAAAAAGCAGGTATTAAGGTGTGATATATATACATATGTATATGTATATATTATTTTGTTAGTATTAGAGTGTAAATTAGAAAATCCATTATTTAGTTACAAAATGTGTTTGTATGTGTGTGATTTTGGTAATTAAAGAAAATGATAAAGTAAAATTTTAGGTTCTGTTATTTCTGCTTTATTTAAAGCCCTTTTCCCACTTTCTATCATTAATTACAAGGTTTCTTTACAAAAGAATTTTAGTTTTATTTACAAAAAATATTTATTTAATTTATTTAAAATAATTGAATGGATTATTTTTAAAACAACATTAATTTGGTTTCTACAAATTTTATAAAAATATTAAGAATTAATTTAAATTATTTATGTAAATTAACTGTGATTATAAATAAATGAATGAAATACAAATTTCAAAATATGACTTTCGTAAAAAAGGCGTGAATATCAGTTTAACACACCCTACAATCATTTCACTTTTTAGAGTTAATTCAATAACAACAATAATACTCAATCAATGATACATATTACGTTTAAATCGATTTTTTTGGAAATATTTCAGAAACTTTTAAACCGTTTGAGATGTTTTAATGAAATTTCACATAGTTGGAGACGAGGTGTTTCTAAGTTTATTTCCCTTATATTGGCAGGGGCGTAGTCATTAACGCTTCAAAGTTGATCGCTAAACTTAATAAAATCGCAAAATTAAAAAAAGTAATCGCTTACAATGTTCAATTATTTTGAATGTCCTTTGTATAAAAGTGACTGAATTTGAAAAATTTTCATTTAAAAAGTCCATTTAATTCCGATCCCATTGTACTAAACTAGAGGAAAGTAAGTGATTTGATTGCAATCGGCCCGCATGACAACTTCCCCAAACCATCTAGTTCAAAGTATAGATTCAAAAACTGTTTCACTAAGTTCTCTATGTACTGAAAAGTATGTAAATAACAGTCTCCTCCTAAAACCTGTCTTGGAACAGTTAAGACAGAGGTGGTCGTTTGCGAGACCAATAATAGCCAACACCAGAAGCGTTTATTAATTACAGATAACCAATCAGATATCTATGAATATTATACCTGGGCTTATATAGCGATACAATTACTGTGACCGGGAATCCTTTCCCGATATTTCCCGATAACTGATGTAAAGTTATCGGGAAATATATCTCAGCAAGTTGAGCGCTCAGGAAAAATTAAAAAAGAGTTTCGTTATGCAGTAATCGATTAATCCTAAATTAGCCTGTATAACGATAGAGTTACTGAGACCGAAATCCCTCGATATTCAGTTATTAACACCGATTTCACACAAAAACATCTGATATTAATGTAATCGATGTAAAGTAAATAAAATTCCCCAACATCTCAACGAGTTGGGTGGCCGAAAAAAACATGATTTATACATCGAATATGAGTTTCATAATGCAATATAAAATTAATAAAAATTTAGTTTATATAGCGATACAGTCACTGTAATCGGGAATCCAAAGCAGCTAAAACTCAGAGCGTTTTGTTATCTGGTTAAAAAAAACTCAGTATTCACTCGTTAACATCTATTTCACATAAAATTCTGTTATGTGATAGCCTGTTTGCTGTCAGCAAAAAAAGAGCCTGATATTTCCTGAAAACCGATATAATGTAAGGAATCCGATAATTTCCGAAATCTCAACGAGTTGGACACCCGAGAAAAAAATTGAAAATTACATATCGAAAAAGGGTTTCGTAATGCAATGAGTACATCAGAATGCGTGCGTGATAAGGGACCCGTATATTTCATGGATCTACGCAAATGCCAAAAATTCTACATAACCCCAAAATAATCCTCCATTTAAAGTTAATAAATATTCAAAATGTCTATGCAAAATTAAAATTATTCATAAATTTCATTTTTTTATTTCTTCAAACTGAATTTAATTTATTGACGACGTGTTGAATTTTCAAAATTCACTTCGATTTTTATGCATAATTTTTACATAAAATTCGTCTGCATTTAAAGTTGTTTTTATATTAATTTATATTTTTATTGAAATTCAGATTTTTTTATCAAATTTGAAAAAAAAATATCTTCATAAATATTTTAAGATTTAAAATTTTATTTTTTTATTAAAAATTTCATTTCGTTTGATTTTATCTAAAAAATTAGTTGAAAGAGATTTAAAACCCATAAAATATAAAAAATATTATTAAAAAAAGATAATAATTTTTGATTTTGGGTGGAAAATTAACAAAATAAATTTGTAATTTAATCAGTCGTTAAGACGAGACTAAAAAACGACATCAATGAAATAAAACTTAAATAAAAATTTGTTTAAATTTATTACAGTTGATGAATAAATGGGTGTATAACATGTAGGTGGGGCCTTTGTTGTCATAAGAAATTTCACGAATGGTCTGTCTGATGGTCTTATAATTTATTTTAATAATTTATAATAAAAATACATTAAATATAGAGAAGAATTTCACCAGATAACGTAACTTTATTTAAATGTGGCTGAATTTAAAAGAAAAACAATGATTTAATCTGTATTAAAAATGAATTAAAGTTCAAACTAAAAGTAACAGTGTCGGTTTAAATTAATTATAACATAAATAAATTGCAGTATAACAAAATGGTTGACTACAATTTCAAGTTCAGTTCAAATTCGGATATAGTTCAGTTTTAGTTTAGTTCTAGTATATTTCTAGTTTAGTTCCAGAACTGAGTTCTAGTTCAGTTTTATTTATGCTCTAGTTCAGTTTCAGTTTAGTTTCAGTTTAGTTCCAGTGCAGTTCTAGTTCAGTTCTAGTTCAAGTTCAGTTCTAGTTCAGTTCTAGTTCAGTTCTAGTCCAGTTCCAGTTCAGTTCCACTTTAGTTCCAGTGCAGTTCTAGTTCAGTTCTAGTTTAGTTCTAGTTCAGTTCTAGTTCAGTTCTAGTTCAGTTCTAGTTCAGTTCCAGTTCAGTTCAGTTCCACTTTACTTCCAGTGCAGTTCTAGTTCAGTTCTAGTTTAGTTCAGTTCTAGTTCAGTTCTAGTTTAGTTCAGTTCCACTATAGTTCCAGTGCAGTTCTAGTCCAGTTCTAGTTCAGTTCTAGTTCAGTTCCACTTTAGTTCCAGTGCAGTTCTAGTTCAGTTCTAGTTTAGTTCAGTTCTAGTTTGGTTCTAGTTCAGTTCCAGTTCAGTTCCACTTTAGTTCTAGTTCAGTTCTGTTTCAGTTCTATTTCTGTTCTAGTTCAGTTCTAGTTCAGTTCTAGTTCAGTTCTAGTTCAGTTCCAGTTCAGTTCAGTTTCAAAGATAATTATATATAAAATGTTCAACTATTGTAAACTTAATTCAATCGCATATTTCCAAGCTTAAAGAAGAAATTGAGAAGAAGTATTAGTCCACATCTCATTTCAGCCGATACCATCAAAATTAATAACCAGCAGTCATGGTATCCATGAGATCATTTACAAAACTACAAAATGTTATAAACTTTTTCTTTCTTTCTTTTCTATTTCCTAAGGAATCACAGATAAAATCCGTGACGTTCAACAATGAAGATCACAAAAATTAAGAAAAAAAAAATAACAGAAAATTATCACAAAATACCATAACGAAAAAAGCCTTAAACTTTAAGGAAAAATAAATTTCAAACATGAAATTATTATTACAATAAGGTCATTTAAAAGGTTTCCAAGGGAGTCAGAGTCTTTGGCAATTTCGTTTTTGCAAAAACCAAATTTAAACAAATAAGAAGTTAAAGTCGGTCAAGACCGACTTTTTAATACCCTTTGCGGTATTGTTGGTTATAAATGGTAAATAACAAAAATTAATGAACGACCCTCGTATTTGTTTGTTACTAATGTAACTAATAATGGACCCATCATCACTAGATTCAATAGACATCGTCCTTGAGCCAAAATTTCAAATTTCAGCAAAATATCTTTAAAATTGCTACCTGCACAATGTTAACATGGACACCTAGGCAACCAGAGCGACGGACGGACATCGTTAACCGACTCAGAAAGATATTCAAAGTACCTTAAAAATGGTGGTAATAATTTTTCCTCTCCCCGTTACAAACTTATGCATAAATGAAAAATACCCCAAATAACCTACGGGTGGTGTAGGGCATAATGAATGATAAAAGTTGCATGAAAAACTAAAAAAAATTATAGAAAATAAATTTTCTCAATCTTGTTAAACTAAAACTGATAAAAACCCAACCAATCGATTGGCTTTTCTTTTTGTAAAGCAAAAGGAGAGAATAACGTATCTGTAAATTAAGTTGCTAAAGAAAAAAAAGCACGAAATATAAAGAAAGAAGAAGAAAAAAACTATTTGTTTGCCGTAACTAATTACCAAGGAAAAACGTCCAGATGAATGGAGTAAAGAGAAAAATATAAAATTATTGCCATTTAAGAAAAAGATAATAAATTTTCCAATTGTCAGAGTTAAATAAGTAGAAAGTTAATGTTGGAAGAAGTAAATGTTTTTTCAGCAAAAATGCTGCATAAGGAATCTTAATTAAAAAGTTCAAAGTTCATTGATTGTTTAAGGTTTTGATTCAATTGAAATAGTGATGGGAACTATTTAAGAAAATTTAAGGAGGAGTAACACATTATCAAAGTGAAATAGAAGTGGAGAAAATTCCCTACCGCACTGAATTCTCATTTCGAATTAAAGACCCTTCAAAGGGAAATTGAAGTCTTTGAGAAAATTCATGGAGGAGTAAAATATTTTTTAAATAAACTAGAAGTAAATAACATGTTCTAACTCCTTAATTTTGAAGTTGGCAACTTACAAACTTTTTCTGTAGCCGTTGTCAAAACCCCTATCGAGGAGAAGTGTCGAAACCCCATAAAATGAAGTGGTAAAAGAACACAATTTTTATTTTGGAAACAGTTAAGAATTTGCCACAGTTGATCCCTCAAAAGACACCTTTCCGAATCATCATTCAGAACATTTCATGTCACACTTTCAGTCAACTTAAATTGAGAATCCTATAAAAAGTTTCAAGTGGAACGACTCTTCAACAAAATTTGATAAGCTCTTGAAGTTTAGTTAAAACATGAGTAATGAAAAGCCAAAATAAATGAAGAGTTGAGATTTTAAATTGATTTCTCGATTTCTGTGATCGCACTGCTAAGGACTTTGTGAAACTATCATATGCACTTAATCCAGAGAGACACCCAATAGTTTCAAAGATCTTACTGCATTTAAGAACCCTTTATACACCGAAGATTTTCACTTCATTTTGCTAGGAACGCAGCGCAAGGATCTCTAAAGTGAGTTTATGTTGATAAGTGATTCTCAGAAAATTTGTAAAGACCTTTAAATATGACTAATGTGTTGGCAATATGCATCAACTTGTGCATCGTTATTACTGCCATTCATCCGGCAATATTATCAATGTTCTTAACCCTTTGAGGAACTCAGAGCTACAGGTACAAGGATTCGAGTGCCGTTTAGTCCACAAAATACACTGCAACATTTTTTTCTCTAACATGGTTACATCAAAGCAGTTGGACTGTCGAAACTACAGCTCTATATCACTTATGGAAACATATGGAATTCTACTTTTCACTAAAAAATAGATGGGAACAAGTCCAAATAAAAATATGACCTTTAAGGCGCTATAGCATTTGTAAGAGGTCAAAGTCTCACAGGAGCCATCAATCGAGTCCTTGTTTTTGGATCAGCTCACTGTAATCCTTACTGGTTTCTACGAAACAGTTTCATTATGAGTAAAGGAACATTTTTTTGAAGATCTTAGATATCAAATCTCTATTAGATTGAATAATTTAACCTTTAAGGTCCAAGTGAATTGAAATGCATTTCTCGAGTCTCTTACCCAACCTTTATATTATATTAAATAAAAAAAGATTTGGCTTTTCAAAAAGGCTCCATAATATTGTGACACAAATTGATCCAGTTTTGAAGCAAGTTGGCTTCTCAACAAAGCCCCGATCGATTCAATTTTGAAAAGGGCTTAATTTGCTTGCTGCATCTTGGTGCAATGATCAGTTGAGATCTCTTTTGGTCATAAGTCAGTTTAGATCACTCTTGTTCATAAAGTTCAAGATATCAAGGAAGTATGGCCTGAATCTATAAGATACTGATATAAATAGCCAAAATCCTTTACAGAATGACCATCATTTAGAGGCAGTGAAGCTGTCTTAAATGAGATGATTCAATGTCCACATTTCAGTTAGCAAAGGCGTAACTTAACCACCGGAAATAAAGACAAACGAAACTAAAGTCATTCTTAACACAAAAGATGTGGTTTAACCACTAGAGTTTAAGATGAACGAAACTGAGGACATGTGAAAGAAAAGTGAGTCTTCGCTGTAAACAATTTTCAATAACTGGGAGGAGGACTTGCAGATTTTCTTTAAGCAAAAGATGTGATTAAACCACTGGATGTTAAGACCGACGAAGTCATGGAAATAGCCAGAATCCCTTACAGTCTAACCATCATTTCAAGGCTGTAAAACTTTCTTTGTGATCTAGAATTTTCACTAACTGAAAGGGGGACTTACAGAATCTCTTTACACAGAAGAAGTGATAAAATCACCGGAAATAAAGATAAACGAAACTGAAGTCATGTGAAAGAAAAGTGATTCTTTGTGGTCTACAATTTTCCCTAACTGAAAGGAGGACTTTTAGGATCTTTTTACTTAGGAGAAGTGATTAAACTACCGGAATTTAGAACCAACGAAGTCATGTGAAAGAAAAATGATTGTTTCTTTAATGTCTTTTTTCCAGTCGATTTAAAATGATAAAACGACTCAATTCTTTTGCATTTCAAATTTCTATCAATAATCGTTATAAACATACGAGGTCCATTAATATTCCTGTTTTCTATAGATTTGAAAACAAGTTTATGAAATAAATAACATCATGAAAGAGTGAAAAGGGGGCGTTTTTTAGTCATTGACATTTAAAAAAAGATATTTTTTTCTTTTCATCTCTTTTTCCTTTTTCATTTTCGTTTCATGTAATTTTGTCTTAATTTATCTTAGTTTTTTGTTAGCATCCTTTTACATCGATTTGTTACAATGGAGACAATAATGCTGCATCATGTTTTTGTTGCTGTTGCTGCTGTTGCTGCAAAAGAAGTTACTTTTCTGCAACAGCAACTTTTTATAGAAATTTATTTCGTTTACATTTCTTTTTTTTACTTTAATAAGTTTTTTTCTCTCTCTGTAAAGATTTATTTGCCAAAATTCCATTTAACTTTGTTTGTGCTGTGAAGATATTTTTCTTTTTATTCTTCAGGTATGAAAAGGAAAAATACAGAGAAGGGATGGAAGGAAGAAACTGAAATGTATGTGGTGGAAAGGGATATTTTGTCGCTTGGGATATGGGAAAAGGGGAGCGATGCTAAAACATTTAATGAAAATAAAATATAATCAAAAAGGTGAAAGGTCAGGTCTTTTTCGCCTACATACCAAAATTTTTCTTTTAATCTTATTTAAGCTATGAAAGGTATATAAAGATCTTTAACTAGATTCTTAGGAACTTGAGGTTTCCTTTCCAATTGATTAACTTTGAAATCTTTTAAGTCCCCTTCAAAATGATTTTATTTTTCTTTTATGAAAATTATTCGTGTTTAACCCACATGATTTTTGTTTGCATGAGAAAAAATCTAATAAATAAAAATCACACTCACTCACACACATACGCACATACACTCTCCTAGTAATATATAACACTCACACTAACTTATCATCATTTTTATCTCATAAAGTTTTATTTCAAAGACTTAAAATTTGTATGTTTTTTTTTTTCTTTTTTGGAGGATTTTTTTTTTCATGTTATTTCTGTTTAGCTGATATTTTTATCGCTGAGTGGGCGCTACTGTGGCTCATTTCCTCCTTTGCGCTTCGAAAACAACGACATGACAAGAAAAAAATAAACCGGCGAAAAAATGTACTCTATAAAATAAAACTGCCACAAATCATAACGTCATTGCAATATTAAAATATTTCTACAGAACTTTTCTTTTTGTTTTTTTTGTTGTTGTTTGGGAAATATACAGTGTTTTTTACGATATTTTGGTAACAAACAATATTTTTTGTCATAAACCCGCCATCACACACATACATTATTTCAAATTTCAAATGTTGTTTTTTTCGGTTGATGTCGTTCTTTTTTATGTTGTGTTTTTTTGCAGATAAAATATTTGTTTGTTTGACTTAAATATTTGTAGAAGAGAGAAAAAAATATATATAAATTATAAAAAAAAATGTTTGAAAAAAAATGCGAGACATGCACAACTTGGATATGGACATCATTTTGCGCTAAAACTTAAACGGGCGTATTTACGATGTCTGATATTTTGTTTTATGAAAATTTATTAAATTTTGTTGACCAAGTGAACATGGCGCATGAAAAAAAGGAGGGGAGCATGTTTAGTTTATGATAACGTTGGTACTAAATTTAATCTCAAATTCGAGGACTTTAGCTATTCAGGGCAACAAGGGGTCTAACAATGTTGGCAGTTCTATTTGAGTTTTAGTTCAGTTCTAGTTCAGTTTTAGTTCAGTTCAAGTTCAATTCAGTTCTTATTCAGGTTAAGTTTATTTCTAGCTCGATTTTAATTCAGTTTTAATTCATTTCTAAATCAGTTCTAGTTCAGTTTTAGTTCTGTTCTAGTTCAGTTCTAGTTCAGTTTTAGTTCTGTTCTAGTTCAGTTTTAGTTCAGTTCTAGTTCAGTTTTAGTTCAGTTCTAGTTCAGTTTTAGTTCAGTTCTAGTTCAGTTTTAGTTCAGTTCTAGTTCAGTTTTAGTTCAATTCTAGTTCAGTTTTAGTTCAGTTTTTAGTTCAGTTCTAGTTCAGTTTTAGTTCAGTTCTAGTTCAGTTTTAGTTCAGTTCTAGTTCAGTTTTAGTTCAGTTCTAGTTCAGTTTTAGTTCAGTTCTAGTTCAGTTCTAGTTCAGTTCTAGTTCAGTTTTGGTTCAGTTCTAGTTCGGTTCTAGTTCAGTTCTAGTTCAGTTTTGGTTCAGTTCTAGTTCAGTTCTAGTTCAGTTCTACTTCAGTTCTAGTTCAGTTCTAGTTCAGTTCTAGTTCAGTTCTAGTTCAGTTCTAGTTCAGTTCTAGTTCGGTGCTAGTTAAGTTCTATAGAGGGAACCTGTGAAATTGTTCGGTTAACACGGCAACAACAAGGGTTTGGGACTTATTTTTAATCGAAGGAATTTATCCAGTAAGGAAGCAGAATTTTATGTTACTCTTCGGTACCGTAATAATAATTCTTAAGGGAGGACATTTAGGAAAATAAACGGACCCTTAAGAATTATTTGCCTAGATTTTCTCAGTCAATTCATCTTTCACTCTTTGCTAAAGATAAGTTGATATGCTTGTCGATTAGAAAATAAATCTAATAATCCCTTAGAAGAAGAACCCTAAGAAACAAGTCTTAAATTGGAGAAATTCGATGCAACATCCCTTTCAAATGATGTATATTTGAATGGTCGTAGATCCAGAGAAGGATAAGTTATTCAAAATAATTTCAATCTAATGACTTTTCTTTTTTCTTTCTTCTGGACATTAAAAATTTTTAATTCTTAAGACAAATCATGTTCCCTTCCTTTTATTGCCTAAAAATTTATATTTACACTTTCAGTCTTAAATAGAGTTGCCTAAAATACAGATTGGTTCGATTACAAATTCTGCTTACTTTATATGTACACTAAAATAATAACTGCTCTCTTATTCATTTTGTGTAATTTTTTACTTTGCCAACACATTTTGGTCCTTCCTTCCGGATACAAAATTATTCTTTATCATTCGAAAACCAAACATATTTCCAAGTAAATTTAAAGAACCGTATCTCACAGTCGTACGCTATTTAATCTCCCAAGAAAATACTTTCTCATTCATCCATCTGTGTGTAAATATTTGCCATGGTGCGGCATTCGTATTTTGTTGTTTTCTTGCTGTCTTGTTTCATTTTGGTGAATTTTGTTAGAAACGCTTCCGTTTTGAATTAAAATTTTTTTTATTGTCATTGCAGTTGTTGTCAAAAAATAGAATTCAACTACTCTACTTTTGCTCCTCATGGCAGTATTATCTTTGTTTGACTGTCACGGCTGTTAGCCGTGTGGATCCCTCCGACTTGTCAGCATTTTAGAAAGGAAACAACTAATTTTAAAAATATTTTATTTACTTTAAGAAAAATATTAAATAAATAATTTTTTTCTGTTATTTTAATTAAAATTCTTTTGTTAAGGAGGTGGAAGAGGAGGAGGCATTTTTAAAGTACATGGGTTTTTGGTGGATCTGTGTGTGTAATTGAAATTCATTATAAATTAGAAATATTTGAATAACCCACTTTAGTTTGAGTATTTCAAAGAAAGAATTTATTTAAATAGTTTCGATGAAAGGAAAATAAAGATTTGTGAAATTTTAAATTTTCACTAAAATCGAAAAATACGCTAAAGATATCATAGATGACAGATCACTCTTCATATGAGTGAAATAAAAAGATGTTTCCTATCAGAAAAAAATCATTTCAAAAAAAGCGTTTGGAGTTGCCTCCTGTGAGGATTGAACTCACGACCCCTGGTTTACAAGACCAGTGCTCTGCCACTGAGCTAAAGAGGCTTATGTCTTCCTCAATGCCAAATACTACACATAAACAAGAATAGAAAATATGCGAAAATTTCAAAATATGTAGAAGATAAAATAAAACAACAAAAAAAAACATACAAAATTCTTTTGTTATGTTTTTTTTCCAAACACTGAGTCAATAACAACAAGATATTTAATTACAGACACCAGACGTTTAGACTGATGATGTATGGATCCATTAACACATATTAAAAGAACAACTAAATGAAATTTGATAAGAACAAGTTAACAACAAAAAATTAAAAAAAAATACAATTTTAAACATGAAAAATCATTTAGACCCAAAATAGTTCACATGTATCGCAATTTATTGAAGCGATTGTAAGAGTTTAACTGATAAAAATGGAGACGATCAAAGTTCAATAAAATTTTATGCAGCATAATTATTTTGATAATTTTTTATAAAGTCTGGCTCGAAGGACCATAAATTCTTTACATGAAAAGTTCTTGATGTTTCAACAAATTTTCAATCGCACCACAAATTTCAGGAGTCAGCATCGAGATAAATTAAACCGCAATATTTTTAAATGATCTTTTTTGAACATGGATGAAATGAAACTCCTTTAGATCGTTAAGAATTATTTTTTTCAAAAAAGCTAAAAAAACTATCTTCATAGCATTTAGACTGTAGGGTTTTGAAAAGATCATCTAATCAAAATTTACGATCCGTTTTGATTTTGAATTAAATAGAGAAAATCGTTTTACATTTTAAAGAGTCTTTTATCATTGTCATCATTATGCTGATCACACCACTATTTTGAAGACCTTCTAAAATTTAATAAAATAAAATTTAATATTGATATATTGAAAAATACAGCTGGACTTATAACCAGTCAATAATTAACCTACCGAATCAAATGTATTGAAAAGAGAACTCTTCACCTCATGAAATCGCAAATTGTACGATTTTCTAAACGAAATTTTACTTAAGGAATATTTGAGATCAATAACAAATTTCGCATCAGTAAAAACCCTGGAATAGGTTTTTGGACTTGAAACTTGTAAGCTTCCACAGTATCAGAATAAACACACACACACACACACACCCTCATTACCATCATGGCTTATTAACACCACAGATCTTTAAAGGAAAACGTGAGTGAGATGGAACAGTATAAGTTAAATAAAATTTTAGAAGCTTATGGCATCCACAAATTTGTTCCGAGATAATCTGACATTTTTATCATCCAGAAAATGTAAGAAAATTTTGTTGGGTTCTTCAATTCTAATATCAATTATCGAAATTGAAAATATACGATCCCAGTTATCTGATATTGAAAATTAGTTACCCAATTTGCATTTTATGAAAGAACTCTATTCAGAGACTCAAATGTACAGTTTCCCAGGTCCGAACAATTCTCCTATTAGTTCCATCATCAATTATCTTGACATTCCCTCCTTAAAAAACCCAGTGATAAGAAATTATCTTTTCTGCTCCTCCAACAAATTATTAAGAGAGAAAACATTCTGCCTTTAAACATCTTTCATTGCCGAAAGTAAATCAGAAAATTTTTTATATGGTTTTGAAGTCAGAGATCACGGAATGGAATGCCGTGATCTCTGACTGCAATGGTTTTTGCAAAACTTACTATGATGAGTTAGAGGAAGAGACAGTTTTTCACGTTTTGCTCGCCTGTCCGGTACTAGCAAACCTTCGAAAGAATACACCAAGCTAAATCACTATCGCTGGGAGATCTTTGTAATTTAAACTTACGATCATACTTTTCTTTCTGGGTGCTAACCTACTACCCAGTCGGTGAATTAATTTTTTACTCAAGTGACTAATCTGGAAAATCACAAAATGGCGATTTAAACAATGTCTCATCGAAACTTTATTTAGGAAAGAAACTATTTCCTGATTTCTTCTAGACTTTCAGAAACTGTGGCCTGGAATTTATTGTATAATCATGTCTTTTAACAAACAACTTTTAGAAAAAGTTTAAATTTGTATGTTTTTTTATGAACAATATAAGTTTTCCACTGACCCAAAGGGGGACCTATTATTATGCATTGATAAAGTAAATTTTACAAGATCATTCTATATTAATCTTATAAATCTTAAAAGGCCTAAGATCAGCTGAAAATGAGATCATATAGTCTCGTCAACAGAGAATCATTGCTTAATATCGCAATATCGACTCTAATTGGAGACATAATTCCAAAGAAAATAGGCATTTGATAGGGAAATTGGAACACGAATAAAGTCTTAATAAGAAAATAATGTATATTACAAAATTTTTCGGTTAGAGCATGGAAAAGTGATGTGCCCCTTACAAGAATTTCTCTTTAAACTATTAGAATTAGATCATCGTGGAAGTAAAAATAGGAGAATATAATAGACAACCTAATTTTGGAATAGGGCATGGAACAGGGGTATTCCACCCTTCTAAAAGATGTCGTTCCGAAAAGATTATTATTTTTATACCCTCCAATACCACAAGTGGTGAAGTGGGTATATTTACTTTGTCATTTCGTGTGGAACGCTAAGAAGGAATCATCTAAGACCCTTTATTATATTTACATCAAATCATAGTCGATTTAACTGTGTCCGTCTGTCACATCTGTCACATTTGGCTCTATCAACAAAATAAAATTTGACCTGAGCATTTGTTATAGTCCTTAGATGTTTCCTATTTAAAACCAACAAAATCGGTTTAATATGTTAAAAGATATAGACCGATATCTGCGACAACCCTAAATTAAAGAGAAAACATTCGTAAAAACTATCAATTATAAATCAAAAAAAATTCGAATAAAATTTTATAAAATATTTTTCGCCCGCTACAAAAATCTGCACAAACGCTTAATCCACCCCCATCAACTATGGTGGTGTAGGATATAATGAAATGGAAAAAAATTTGTAACTTCCGAACGGTTAGTCCGATTTCAATCTATCACATGTTGATAGTAGAAGTGTAGGCGATTTGAGATTAATTTTGTGAACTCTGTGGATCTCCCAAATTTGGTCACCATGGATTTCTTGATTCCTTGTCTCTAAATTGGTTTAAATTTTTTTACGTGAGTGGATTATGCTAGTGAAGATCTACATCTCTTAAACTACAAACAGACGTTCTTATAGTTTAAGAGATATTTTGTATCAAAAATTAAAAGTTTTACTTTTTGATAGATATTGACGATGAGTTTGTGCATATAATGTACATGTACAAAACATAATGTATTTATTTCTTAGAATGGAGGATATTGAAGCTTCGGCAAGGCATTTTTACTTGTCTTACATTAGGAAAGTTAAGATAAAAAATTGATTTAAAACAGACATGAGATCTCTTGATTTATGGGAGGGATTCTGCAATAATAAATCCCTCCCATAAAAAAATTGTAGTCGTATTATGTCGGAATCATATTTAAGGAATACGAGTGTAGATACTTTCAAAATTTGTTCAAAAAGGGAAATAAAAATAGGAAGTTATATGCAACGTATTTGTAAAATGATTAAATAATTAGTTTAAACTTAATACATTTTTAATATATAAATTTTTAATACAAATTTAATTTGAATAAACTCTTCTTAATAATAAATTAGCTAAAACCGTTTTAAGTGGGTCAAGGGTATTCAACATTCGACCATTATTATGAAACACAAACAATAATTTTCTCACTCAACGTTTTGCATATAATTTTTTCTATTTTTTATCTGAAATTTAAAATTTTAAATATTTGAATAAAAAATTAACGTGAGAAAAAAAAAACAAACATATAAATTTAATAACAACAAAAACATACATACACACACACTCACACACAGACCATTTAAATGAACATTTAAACAACAATTAAGTGATTTTTTCTAAACAGGTTCTATTTATGATTTGATCTGGTCGCAGCTTTTAATATTATTATTATTGTTGTTCTAATCCATTCAAAACTAATTTTTAGTCACTGTTAGAAGTCTGGTAGTCAGTCACTCACTCAGTCAGTCACATGTATTTAGATGATTCATGGAATTATATTTGCATGACAAGTCATTAATTAAACCAAACAACTCATTTTAATAAATTGAATATAAACTGTGGACTTGTTTTCTTTGTTGTTGTTACTGTTGTCTGTCGTAGTAATTTTTATACTCGCTACGAGAACAAGGCACAGTGGTTCCAAAACTTCTTTTTTTTTTGGGAGAAAATTCTTTAACTTTTGAACTGTTAGAGATATTTTGATGAAATTTCACATAGTCAGAGTTCAGATGTTTGTGAGTTGATTTGGACAAGGTTCAATATGGTCAGGCTTAGACAGTAGGCCTCGAAAGTTGACCAGCTCTGGTGCCCAACACATTTTTTGGAGAATTGAGAGAAAAGAAGTTTTTGATGTAAAAACTTCTTGTGAATTTCTATAAAAATACTTTACAATTTTGGATAATTTCTTATAGTTTTAGTTTCAGAGATATTTAAGACGAAATAAATGTGTAACCCATTTTTAGCCCTTTTTCTCCAAAATTAACCCAGAAACAACTCAGCTCTGACTTTGTGAAATTTCATTAAAAATATCTCTAACGATTCAAAAGTTAAAAAAAATTATTAAGAAAGAAAACCGTTTTGGGACCACTGTGCAACGTAATAGTAGTCATTCTGATATTTTCACAAGAATTCTCGGGGTTTTGTATTTTTATTGTAGAAAAAAAATAATAATTAATGTTTATTTTTTATTGTAAATGAATTTATAATTAATTAAATATAAATAAATTCTATACATTTTTTGTTTATATTAATTGTTTATCGATAAAAAAAAATATTTATAAATAAATGCCCGACCACAAAAGACTTGAAATTTAATGGAATACAAATTTTAATACCAAAGAAATTTGTTTATTTATTAATTAATAACATTTTGAATTCAATTAACACTAGAGCCCCGTCTTACGACGTCCCGACTTGTATCGTCCCGATTTGCGTCGCTTTTAAAACTGAAAAAGTTAGATCGGTCAGATTTGCATCTTGTTGACCCCAATTTGTGTCGGTTCGATTTACGTCGCTTTTAAAACTAAAAAATTCAGATCGGTCGATTTGTGTCGTTAGAAACGGTTCAAGTTTTTTACTGCAGCTTTGTAGATACCATTTTGAGCATCAGTGATACCGCAGATCGAACCTTAAGTTAATAATAATTACCTGGTGAACTTTCACACCACTCCAATCTAAACAAGATACTACAGCAAGAAATCCCTTATTGGTCAGATAGAGTCCCTTCTTTCAATTTGGATACATGATCAAAATAAGTAAATCAAGGACGTAATAAAATATAAAGCTCTTTCTGTTAACTCCGGCCTTAAGAAAAATATTGGATCTTGTTATAACATAAATTCTGATGATTTTGTAGCCACTAACGGTTGGTTTAACCGCTCTAAAACACGAGCAAATTTAAATAATGTGTAAATTTCAGTCAGAAAAGTTTAAGCTTTGGCTGAAAGCCATAATTGAAAGAGCCGGATATTCTGCTAAGCAGATGTTGAATTCTGATGAAATAGATATTTTTTTAGAAGCAGTTACCATCAAGAACTTATTTGACAAAAAATGCGAAAGTATGCCCTGGTTATCAAGCCGCATAGGATAGGTTAACCCTTTTTTTGGGCGGAACCATATAAGAGGGCATCACTTAATATAAAATACTTTTAGTCTTGTTTTGAATATTTTTCCCAAAAAAAAAAATAAATTTCAGTGTATTTATATCGAAAAAAGTGATTCCATTTCCGTCGCATTTCTCTGGTTCCTATTAACGACGCAAGTAAAGCGCCAACTTGCGTATTTATTTTCTTCTTAATTTTTTTAGGAACAAATATTATTCATCAATTAATTTATTTGTAACGGTTTTTCGATATATAATTTCTTAGAGTGTAATTGATAACCTTTTAATTTAGGAGACAATTAGTGATGACGCAAGTCGTTCTTTCGTCGTTACTTTCATTTAATATTTTCTTTTTAATAAATGACATAAATCGTTTTAGCAATAAAATTAGTTTTAGTTCAATTTCTTTTAATATTAATTATTATTGAGTCAAAAAATAAATAAATAATCAAACGCACATTGGAAAGTATATTCCTAAACTTAATTGGAACTGACGTAGTTGTTGTTCTGAATTCGTAAAAGTATTATAATAAATAGCAAGTCAAGTTATCGAAATTGATATATTAGTACCCTCCACCACGATCAATTCAGAAATAATTGAAAATTCCACTTCTAAAGGAAAACTACTTCTCCATGCCTTTTCCCAAAATAGTCTATAATTTGATATTTTTGCTTCATCTATGTACCAATTTTCATTAAATTTCCTGTAACAGTTTCAGAGATATGCAATAACAAAAATACTGTTTTTAAGGGAAAATCACTCTGCCGTGTCCTACCGAACATTTTTTAACATAAAATATCTTTTATGAACACATTATCCACGTTCCAAATTTGATGAATTTTGTATAACAGTTTCAGAGATGTACTTTTTGAAGAAATTCGTTTGTGAGGAGTATATCAATCCACCGTGCCCTCTCCAAAATTTGATATGTCTCCGAAATTTCAAGAAATTAGAGATTTTTTTAGGTCTTAAAAATTATTTGGAATTTAAATTATGTCTCTTTTAGAAGTCGATCAATTTCGGAGGTGCCCAAAATTCAAGGAGATAGATAGTTTCAGTAGTGAAGTGCGTCAAAATTAAAAGGAAATAAATAGTTTAATATGAAAAAATGTAGCAACAAGTGATCAAGAACTGAATACCCCACAAAGAAGTTCAATATATGAACCGATATTAACGGTGATTAATTTGATTTTATGATAAAATTAAATTATTCATTTGTATATCTGCTGCAACCTAATAGAACGATCTTTATAAATTCTACTGCAATTCAATGTCTCTATCGGAGAAGAATTGATACAACGACTTTGAACCAAAATAATTTGTTATTCAAATGACAACAACCTGACGAAATCACCTCGACGTTTTATCAAAAGAAGTTCGATGTTTGTTCGCGTCATTATTTAGAGAAGGGAAATCTTATTGTTTGAAATATCCTTGTCCAAATGCTAAATAAAAGGGAAGGAATTCCAAACAATTTTAAAATGGATAATGCAATTTCGGTTGACTTTTTCGAACACAGCAACATCGGCTTTCCGTTTCAACACAGCAGTGCGGTTGACTCTTTAACACAGAGATTTCATTCGACTATTACCACACAGTTGAGTGAGTTGACTGTTTCGTTTTTAAACAATCCAGTAGAATCGTCTGCCCAAGATGCTACTGCACTACCTCAGCCGAAGAAAAACATGCCACAAATTTTAAAACAATTCTTATTCTTAAAGTGTAGAGATAAGCGATAATTTCAGAAGTGTGATTTAATCACTGTGATTGATAAAGATTTAATCACTGTGATTGGTAAATCACTCGTAACTACAGTGACTGAACTTATTCTTTCATACTCAAATTTGAAGAAGTATTTTCGAGAAATCATCAAGAATTAAAATTTTCCATTTCCATTCTACGATGCAGATCATCAACTCCAAGCGAGACTCCAATTGACATGGAAAACAATATCGTCTGACGTTTTTGAATAGTAAAATCACCTGTCGATCTCGATGAGCGATAGTTTTCCTACTCCTACTGTTTAAAAGTAGGTCCCACATTTTCTGGTGATAGGACAACACCGTTGTTGAACGAATAATGGTAACCAATAAACTAATGCCTTCTGATAAAGCGATAGTACTTTAATTTTATATAAATTAAATCGTAATATAGATCTTAATAGAAAAATTAAGGGCGCATAAGTCGTAATGAAGGTACAGCCTTAATAAAGGGCAAATATAGGTTAAGAAAATCAATAAGAAGTTGGTGCGGGGTATTAAGATTTGTAATATTCTTTCTAAGAATTAAATCATAATATGAGCGAGTCCTTGTTAAAGTTAATACGGATATAGTTCGATGTACCCGATATGGGAACATCGAACTATAAATAATAAAGAGAAGTGTTTCTATAATTCAGTTTTAGAGAGAAATTCCCAAAAATTTGGGAAAAAAGAAACCTTTAGAAAAACAAGCGGTTGAGATCCCGGAAGAAGGTTCTTACTGATATGGAACTCATGTTGAACACACACAAGGATATTTGAATCTCATTTAACCTTATTTTTTTACGATTTTAATTATTTTGATTTCAAAACCCCAATTCCACTTAATGATAAATATATTTATCTTAATGAGTCTAAAGTATTTTTTTTTCCTTTTTCCCCATATCAATTGATATTTAGGGGTTTCAAGTGTTTTTGTTAAATTTATTTTTAAAGTTTCCAGTTTTTTTGTTTATTATTTCTTTCTTTTTTTATTTTATTTAATGATTTCAGAAAATCGATTAAGTTCTTTTTTTAGTATTTTCTGATTAATTAGTTGCTATTTTTTTTAATCTTATAGTTGACGTTAAAATATGTGTTTATAGGTCTGTTTTATAGACTCATTTAGGTCGTAAAAGTCGCGTCAATTGTATATAAAAATAAAAGAAGGTAATCAGTCTAAATGAGTAATTAAGATATTTTTTGTCTTTATTTTGGGATTTTATGTCATTTTCTAGTTTATAAGTCATCTGAATTAATGATGATAAGAAGCAAAAGTATGTTTTTTTGCTGATATCGCTGTGGTTATATGAACCTTGTCTTAATTTGTATGGAAAAAAAATGTTAAACTAAAAAATTCTAGTTGCTATTGACGTTTGGTGTCATGAGTGATATCAGGAAAATAACGTTATTTAAAACTGACTTATTTTATTTTTATTTATTTATGGATTCCATAGAGAACACTTGAGATAACCCTCATATGAGTGAATTTCAATAGCTTTATTATTATTATTCTTTTTTTGTTTTTGTAATAAATATTAAATTCACAAATAGTAGCGAAAATTGTAAATAAAACTTTTTTTTAAAAATTTTTAAAGTGTCATGTATAGAGTGTGATTGAATAGTTCTTAACATACATATATGTTAAAAGAAACGAAACCATTAAATTTACAGTTTTTAGTTTTTAATAACCAGCGATGAAATTTTTCAGAAATCCTTCCATTAAGGATTTTATAGTGACACATTCTGTCACTTTGCTCAGTTAGTCCCGTTTAAAATCTAACACACGTTATGACACCTTTAAATTTCACTTTAAACTAATTTTCTTAATTCTCTCTTAACAAGAGTCCAATATCTCTTTACTGGTCTTACCTCCCGTCAGTTTGAAGGATTCGCCCTCTCTTGGTACAAATACCACATTATTGTTCTTGTAACACTTAAGGACTTGTTTACTATAGCGACACTGTGCCAAGTCAGACCAAAAATCTTATGTATGGAAACAACTCTTTTTGTAAACATTCTTTGATGAAAATTTCGGAATTTATAGAACCCGTTTTAACAAATGTTTACGCAACAACATTTGCAAAATTTTGAATGCTTTCGAGTCCTAAACTTTTCTTCAACATTCCCTCGACCATCTGCAATATAAAATTATTGACAAATTATAGAAAAATTGGCCAGAATATACGTTTCGTTTCGTTCTGTTTTAGACCTCTAAATTTTTAACAGCGTTCCATTCAGGAACTTTTTGAGCCTTGTAACTTTTCGCAACAAACATTTCGAACACTGAGGTAATCGAGTTATTTTTCCACCGGATGTGTTTGGACAGACAGACAGATGTACGGACGGACAAACGGATAAAGTTTAATCGAATCAGATTTTTGATTTGATACAAGAATATATTTATATACATTGTGGGGTCTTAGATAATTCCTTCTTAGCATTACACAGAGAATAACAAAGTGAGTTTATACCCTTCACCACTTGTAGTGGTGGAGAATATAAAAAAGAATGTTATGAATTTTTCGATCACACTCCTTGTTAATGGGTCTACATGTTAAATCACTTAGAACTACGTGACACTATTCGTTTATTTCTAATCATGATCAATAATTTTCGTACTGACTGCGTTTAAAATCATCATATTTATAATTAACTGATCATTTATTGTGTTTTGTAGAGGAAATAATGGAAATGATAATGACGTCTCTCCTAATTTGTAATGTAAATCGTTTATTATTTTAAATAGAAAATTGTAAATTTTTGTTTTAATTATCAGTAAAAAAAACAAAAATGTGAGTGTAAATTTAATTAATAATTTGTAAAATTACGTTTAAAATTAAAATGAAAAAATAAAAATAAAAAACTACAGACTGATTGTGTAATAGGGTCATCATTATAACCGATCAATGCCATAGACGTTGGCGTTATAGAATAATAAATTTTAATTAATAAAAATATAAAAATATAAATTATTTTAATATTTCCTGCTTGAAAATTGGATTTTATTTCTTTGAACTTTAATTGATAATAAATTTTTAAATTAAATATTTAAATTTTTTTCTTTATGGGGGAATTTTGTTTGGTTCGGGGTTTTTTGTGTTCACATTAAGTATTTTAATAATCACTTCTGTTTCATCACATAATTATGGAGCCATTCAAAATTTTTTGTTGGAAACATCATGGAAAGATCGGGGGAATTTATAAAAATAAAAAAAATAAAAATTTTCTATCAAAATATTTAATTTTGAATTCATTGATTCTAACCCACAGTGCAGTTCATGTTTTCTTTATTTAATTTATAATAATAATTCCGTTAAGTTTAAAGTCTTCATTCTATTTGAGGTTATAGATGAATCAAGTCTTTGTTTTTATTCTCATTTGAGTGATGTGCTGATCAGACAGAATATATACCTTAGAGCATTAATGCGTCTTTAATAAAGACCAAACTTTCGATCTTTCGAATTCTATTCAAAGTCGCTAATTGCAGAATGTGATATTTGTTCAGAAATTTGTGAGTTTTAATTCATTTTTAAAAAATTGTTTATAGAGATGACATAAATGAGTTTACATCAACACCAGATTCACTTTGCATCCGTATTTTCGAAAAAAAAAACTTAAAGTCGATGGAAACTTCTTGAAAAATTCAAAATTCACCCAAAAAAAATTTTTTACTAAAAATTCAACTTTTCTTAAAAATATTTGCTTAGAATAAACATTTTTTATCAAAAAGTCAATTTCACTTAAAATTCAATTTTTAACCAAAATATTCAAATTTTCAATAAAAATTTAATTTTTATTAAAACTTAAAAATTTTTACTAAATATTAATATTTTCACAAAAAAATAAATTTTACAACAAAAAATTTTATTTTTTTAATAAAGATTTAAATTTCGTACTGAAAATTCAGATTTTTACAAAAAATGTAACTTTTTTAAAAAATTAATTTTTACAAAATATTTCAATGAAAAATAAAAAAAATAAATTATATAAAAATTAATTTCTTGATTAAAAATTACAATTTTTCATAAAAAATCTGCTTTTTATAAAAATTTCAATATCCATTTATTTCCACTCGAGCAATGTGTGAGTGTGTGTGTTTGAAAGAACTTTCCGAATTAGATATTTTTTCTGGAAGATTTTTCGCAACTATTGAACGTTGCTGAGGTTCAACGGAATGCTGGAGAAAAGGTTGGGCCCAACCGATCCGTCAAAATTTGCCAAAATGTTCTTGGTATGGCAAGCAATATGCAGTTGATGTGAAAGAAGAAAACCATTTGTTACAACGGACTCTATAAATATCGAAATTTACATCAAGAAAAAAAAACAGCTTCCATTCTTGAAATTTCATTTTTTGGTTTTGGACTGACTTGACATTCTATCAATATGGTAAACAAGCCCTTTTGTGGTACAACAACAATAACGTGGTACTTGTGCCAAGTCCTCTAAACTGCCTAAAGCTAAGGCCAGAGGAGACCTAGTGAAGTCTTGTTAGAGAAGAATTAAAGAGCTGCTGATATGTAAGTTGATTGACACTGAAAAAGAGTTGAGAGTTTTTTGAAGTCAGACACAAAATTCACTTGGACTAAAGTGTTGGTGATGGATTATATAAAAATTTTGGATAACTAATGTCAACTTCAAAAATTTTAATGCTTTAGAAAAATTTTCAAATTTGGGGCACAAAAATCAAAATGCCTTTTTGGGCTCCAAAAATCGTTAAAATGATGATAAAACGTCAAATCTGGCAACAATGGTGGTAGATTTAAAGGGATATAGATTATCTGTTCGATCAAAGTGACAACAAGCACTAAGAAACATTACTGGAAGGGTTTCCGAAAATGATTCAAAATTTCATCACTTGTGATTAAAACTGTGAAGATATATTTTTGCAAATTGTTACAATAATGTCAATGGTATTAGACGAAAATGTATCGACATAAAGTTATCATGTCTATTTTCTATTTTCTTATTTTCTTTCTATAAAAATATTAAACAAGTTATTGCAATTTTTGAAATTGAGTTTAAAGTCTCATAATTTTCAATTAATTTGTCAACAACTTTCAAACATGATAATTTGTCTTTATAACCAATAAATCAAAAATTAATATTATTTTCACACTTACTTTATATATTTCTGCTTCCTTTGGCATCTCAGCTGCAGCCATTTTAATTAATTTTAATTAATTTTATTTTATTTCCTTTAAAATATACTTTTTCCCCAAATTAACACATCTGGTAACACTAATTCAAAATTATTTCTTTTCACGCCGCGTAAACAAAAACAACAACAACAATTTTATGCAACATCAAAGAAAAAATTGCACACTCATATTAATCCACTGACACCCATATTTTCTTTAACAAAAAAACTTTATTTGCACTTTTAATTTTACTTTTATTTCATTTCGCACTTAAACACGAAAACTTTAACTTTAATTTAACATTAATTTCATGAAATTTAATTAACTTTTAATATAAAAATTATTTAATTTTAAATTCCACTAATTTTGTTTATTTCACCTCTTTTTTTGTTATTCAATGAATCAGCAAGAAAAAATTACGGAATGTCAACTGAAAGAGTTGTTAAAATTGAGATCAAATTAATTCAGTACTCTATCTTGTGGTGGTTGAGAGAGAGAGTGGGGTGAATAATGTTAGACCAACAAAACAAATTCACATAATGTTTATTGTTGTTGTTTTCTTCTTCTTTGATGCTCTGCTTTATTATTCAAGTTATTCATGTTGAAATGTTTGTGTGTGTTTCTTTGTATGCAGTTAATGTTATGAGTGAGTGGGTCAGTTATTTGTTATTGGTTTTAGAGTGAGAAAAAAAGTGTTGGTGAGTTGTTATTGGATTGTTTTGTTATTGTTTTCTTAAATAACAGACAAGTATTGAATAAATTTTACCATTTCAGCGTTTTATTAGCATTTTAACGATTTTTTCATTATGAGGAATAATAAAATTATTATATTAAAAGAATTTAAATAAGAATTGAGATCGAAAAATTCTTATTAACCACTAAAGTTTTAACTTTTTTAATTGAAATTTTACAAAAAAAAAAAAAAATACAATAAACATATTTTTGTAGTTTTAGTCACCAGTGATGAAATTTTGAACTTTTTTTCGGAAAATCTTGAATAAACGTTTTTATAATGCTTTCTGTCACTCTGTTTGCCGTTTAAAATCTACCACACTTTTGGACATCTTTTTTGTGTTCTACAGATCTCTTTTAACAAGAGGCCAATATCTCTCCACTGGCCTTTGATTCAGGCAGTTTAGAAGATTTGATTCTTTTGGTTCAAATACCCCAGTGATGCTCTTCACTCAAGAGCTTTTTTTACCATAATGACTGGATGTCAAGTCAAGCGAAAAATAAGTGGATACATTATGAAATTTTATGAATAAAAGCAGAATTTTTTATACATTCTTTCATGTAATTTTCGGTATTTATACCAAATAGTATGAGTACTAAGTTACACGAGCTCTTTTTCAACCAGATGCATTGCGAGCTCTTTTAAGAGTTATTTTTATATATATAAAGTCATTTTTATTCAACGAAAAGAATTCCCGGTACCGTTTAATAACATTGGAAATAGTTTGCCGACAAATGATTGTCCTTGATAAAAAAAGTATTCAAATAAAAAAAGTTTTAATGAAAAACGTGTGTAAAGAATTTCTCGATCTTAATCGAGAATTCTAGCATTTTATTACAATATTATGAAAGTCCTCTTACAAAGAGACAAAACGAAATAAACATTTTTGTTTTTCCTCCAATAGTTTTCAAGATATATGGCCCTGATATGGTAAGCAGATTTATCTATCTCCTTTCAAAGTTAATGAAATGTAACAATATTAACCCATTAAATGGTAAGAGCCATTTATAAGATCTTCTACAATAACTTTCTTTCTCAAAACTATTGATATTTCATCAATATTACCCTCACTCATACCAAAACTTGTAAAGAACACCCAAGTCATTATTTGTTATCCATATTATGTACTTAATCCACTTGGTTAGTTCAGTTCTAGATCAGTTCCATTTAATTTCTAGTTTAGTCCTAGTAGAGTTATAGTTCAACTCTAGTTCATGTTGAAATATTAATTAAATTTTCCAAAATTACCAAAATCTAATCCATGTTCATATTAATTTTACACCATTTTTTTAAAAAATCGCTACTTTAAAATCACATCAAGTTAACACCAAAACATTTAACAAAAACAAAAAAAACATTGATACTTACTATTCTTATTCAAAGTAAACAAATTTAACCCACCACCCACTCACACATCTTATGTAAAATACACCACATTTACCGACTCCCATCTTCTCTTTAGTTCTAACTCGTCAATATTTTCACTTTCGGTCGTGTTAAATGATTGTAATTTTAATTAAATAATTTTAATAGTTTTTGTGCATCAATTTTATTAAATTTAGTGTTTAATTAAAGAAAAATTTGTGATCTTTAAGAGTGAAATAAAATAAAAATCTAAAGAAAGAAATTAATAAAGTTTTCTTTGAAGGAAAATGTTAAAGCAAAATCCATAAGTGAATCAAACAAGTGTTTGTAATGTGTGTACACCACACGCACTATAGTGTTTTGAATTGTTAAAAGTGGTCATTGTTGTTGTTTTTGTGCTTATTAAAGAAATTAAAAGTAAAAAAAGTGAAGTGTAAAAAAGAGTTGCCATAATCACATTAATTTAATAAAATAAAGTGCAAATTTAAAAAAAAAAAATTCTAAAAAAATGCAAATTTCCCAAGTTCGTTGTTTTAAAATTAAAAAAATATTGAAAATAAATTCTTGAAATTTAGATGTTATCAATTTCAATTAAGAAAGTTTCTTCAACTCAAACTCTTGCAGAATAATTTCGATAGCTTGGAAGGTAAGTTAATATCATAATTCTATAAAATCTTGATATAAAACAACTTCAGTTTAAAACTGATAAGATCACGAGAATTAAAAAAATTTCTCAAAAATTTTAAGTTAAAATTTCACGTCATTTATAACTCTTCTATAGGAGAAATAGAAATTATTGAAAAAATTTAAAAGACATTTTTCCGTCATGAGAATTTTCCTAAAAGTTAATGTTAAAAACATATGGGTTCTTACAGAAAATTATAATTGTAAAGAAAATTAAAGTTGTCGAAAAATTTTCTATAGAAAATTTAAAGTTGTCGAAAAATTTTCTATAGAAAATTTAAAGTTGTCGAAAAATTTTCTATAGAAAATTTAAAGTTGTCGAAAAATTTTCTATAGAAAATTTAAAGTTGTCGAAAAATTTTCTTTAAAGTTGTCGAAAAATTTTCTATAGAAAATTTAAAGTTGTCGAAAAATTTTCTATAGAAAATTTAAAGTTGTCGAAAAATTTTCTATAGAAAATTTAAAGTTGTCGAAAAATTTTCTATAGAAAATTTAAAGTTGTCGAAAAATTTTCTATAGAAAATTTAAAGTTGTCGAAAAATTTTCTATAGAAAATTTAAAGTTGTCGAAAAATTTTCTATAGAAAATTTAAAGTTGTCGAAAAATTTTCTATAGAAAATTTAAAGTTGTCGAAAAATTTTCTATAGAAAATTTAAAGTTGTCGAAAAATTTTCTATAGAAAATTTAAAGTTGTCGAAAAATTTTCTATAGAAAATTTAAAGTTGTCGAAAAATTTTCTATAGAAAATTTAAAGTTGTCGAAAAATTTTCTATAGAAAATTTAAAGTTGTCGAAAAATTTTCTATAGAAAATTTAAAGTTGTCGAAAAATTTTCTATAGAAAATTTAAAGTTGTCGAAAAATTTTCTATAGAAAATTTAAAGTTGTCGAAAAATTTTCTATAGAAAATTTAAAGTTGTCGAAAAATTTTCTATAGAAAATTTAAAGTTGTCGAAAAATTTTCTATAGAAAATTTAAAGTTGTCGAAAAATTTTCTATAGAAAATTTAAAGTTGTCGAAAAATTTTCTATAGAAAATTTAAAGTTGTCGAAAAATTTTCTATAGAAAATTTAAAGTTGTCGAAAAATTTTCTATAGAAAATTTAAAGTTGTCGAAAATTTTCTATAGAAAATTTAAAGTTGTCGAAAAATTTTCTATAGAAAATTTAAAATTATCGCAAAATTTTCTATGGAAAATTTAAAGTTGTCGAAAAATTTTCTATAGAAAATTTAAAGTTGTCGAAAAATTTTCTATAGAAAATTTAAAGTTGTCGAAAAATTTTCTATAGAAAATTTAAAGTTGTCGAAAAATTTTCTATAGAAAATTTAAAGTTGTCGAAAAATTTTCTATAGAAAATTTAAAGTTGTCGAAAAATTTTCTATAGAAAATTTACAGTCGGCGAAAAATTTTCTATAGAAAATTTAAAGTTGTCGAAAATTTTTCTATAGAAATTCGAAAAATTTTCTATGGAAAATTGGAGTTTTTAAAAAATGTTTATAAAAAATTTAAGTCATCGTAAAATTTACTACAGAAAATTTAAGTTTCGATAATTTTTCTTTGAAAAGTTTTTGTTTTTTGATAAATTTTCTTTAACAATGTATGTTATCGATAAATTTTCTTTAAAGAATTTATATTGTCGATAGTTTTCTTATAAAAAGTTATGTTATTGATAAATATTTTTTTAGAAAATTTGTGTTTTCGATAAATTTCCTTTAGAAAATTTATGTTATCGATAACTTTTCATTAGAAAATTTGTGTTATCGATAAATGTTCTTTATAAAATTTATGTTAACGATACCTTTCCATTAGAAAATTTATATTATCGACAAATTTTCTGTAGAAATTAATATTATGAAAAATTGTAGAAATATTATGTTATCGATATATTTTCTTTAGAAAATTTATGTTATTAATTTTTTTTCTTTTATTTTTTTTTTCAATTTATTTTTCAATTTCATTAGAAATATTGTCTGTTTATTCCTCAGAAAATCTGTTATCTCTTTTTATATAAATTTTTCATTTCAACAAATTATCATCTAATTTTTGTTCTATATAATTGACCTACGACACTTGGGTACAAAGATTATTAGCAGGTGTTTTGTCATGCCACCAATAAAATGTTATCGATTTGAAATCATTGAAATGAAATAAATTTTTTTTAAAAAAGGTACTTATTCGATAACCACTTGAAATTTATAATAAAAAATAAATAAAAAACTTTTAATATCTCAAGTGTTTAGAATGTCGAAATGTGAACCTTTTTTATGATAGAAGAAGAATTATTTATGAAACACTCGAGTGATTAACAATCACTAATCATCAATGAGGTGCTGATGAGATAAACAAATGTCTGTAATAAAAATAAATTTTTTAATAAATTTTTTATTTTTATTTCCCAAATTAAGTAAACAAATAAAAAAACTTAAAAAATAAACAAAAAATAATACGAATAAATAGAAAAATACTTAAGATAGTGAATGACGAAACGTAAAATAGATTTTACGCGATTTAATAATCAATAAAAAAAGTAAAAACTTTTATAGAAAAATAATCAATCACACAATCAATCAATAAATAATAAAAATCCCACTTAAAATTTAAGTATTAACGATAAGTGTTCGTTCACTCGCTCACCCATTCACGCGCTCACATGAGAGTCATGAAAACAAATACTCGATTCGATCACTTGAAAAGAATTTATTAAATTTTAAATACCCTCCACAACCACAAGTGGTGAAGGTAGTACATAAACTTTGTCATTCAGTAGGTAACGCTAATGTACATATATATTCCAACATCAAATAAAAATCTGATTCGATTTAGGTATGTCTGTCTGTTTGTTGTTGCCACTCTCGTATCCACTGTAATTGAGTATTTGTAATTGTCCCAAGAAATTTCCTATGTTATAGACCGATATCTGAGGCAACATCTAAGCTCAAGCAAAAAACTTTCGTAAAATTCTCAATTATAAATCGAGAAATTAGAATGAAATTTTGTTGTGCATGTATGAGTGTGCATGTACGAAACATCATATATATACTTAACACGCATTTGTAGTGGAGGGTGTTGACGCTTTGGCGTAGCCGAATATAGCATTCTTACTAGACTGTTTGCTTGTTTTGTTGTTTGCAGTTGCTATTGGTGTTGTTGTTGCTTTCCAGGTAAATAAAATAAACAAAAACTAGAGCAACTTGGAATCATATGGAACCTGCACATTTATACACCCATTAAATTTAAACATGATTACAAAGTCATTCATATTTGGAATTCAAGTATCATTTTACAATTTTAGAGACAATGACAACCAGCCAGACAGACGGACACACCTTTTTAGATAAAGTCAAGTTAACAGCAACAACGAAATAAATTGTAAAATAAAACTTTTTGTTTTATAATAAAAAAAGTAAATACTGACAACAACAAAATTAAATTAATTTACACTTCAAGAAATTGCAGGCCTTTTGCCCCTTCCAAAATACCCCTTTTAACTATTTTAAGAACCCCCCCCCCCCCACTGCACTTCTTTAATGTCACCATCTTTATCAAGAAACCTAAACAAACAACAGCAACAACATGAAATAAAAATAACACCATCGACCATCGTTAATCAATTTCATAAACAATAAAAAATTTATAAATAAAATAAAAAAATTAACAAAACACACACACACATTCTCACCTACAGAGTTGATAAAAAGAAACAAAAACAAAACAACAATAAAAAGAAAAATATACCACTTGACCAATTATCAAAATAATATAAAACGATGTCTGGTCATAAAAATAAAATTAAAAACACACGATTTAACACTAACACACACAGACAAATACGCACACTGGGGTGGTGGAGGGTATTCACTATAAATATATACGACGATTCCTCAATCAATCGCTCAAACATTCATTTACTTCAAGTATTTGAGGTTAAAAAATTGTGCCCGAAATATGAACAAAAACCCGGCAGGAAATGAAAAATGAATTTATTCTGATGAAAAATTTATTATTTCTAATCTGATCAAAATTTCCCCAAAAATAATTAATTCCATAAGAAATTAAAACTTGTTAATGTCAAACGATAATCTTGAACTGACTTTAAAATTAACATAAAATTTCAATAGAAAATTTATCGATAACCTTAATTTTCTATAGAATATTTATCGATAACCTTAATTTTCTATAGAAATATTGTCGATAAACAAAATTTTCTATAGAAAATTTATCGATAACCAAAAGTTTCTATAGAAAATTTATCGATAACCAAAAGTTTCTGTAGAAAATTTATAGATAACCAAAATTTTTATAGAAAATTTATCGATAACCAAAATTTTTATAGAAAATTTATCGATAACCAAAAGTTTCTATAGAAAATTTATCGATAACTAAAAGCTTCTATAGAAAATTTATCGATAACCAAAAGCTTCTATAGAAAATTTATCGATAACCAAAAGTTTCTAAAGAATATTTATCGATAACCAAAAGTTTCTATAGAAAATTTATCGATAACCAAAATTTTCTATAGAAAATTTATCGATAACCAAAATTTTCTATAGAAAATTTATCGATAACCAAAATTTTCTATAGAAAATTTATCGATAACCAAAATTTTCTATAGAAAATTTATCGATAACCAAAATTGTCTATAGAAAATTTATCGATAACCTTAATTTTCTATAGAAAATTTATCGATAACCTTAATTTTCTATAGAAAATTTATCGATAACCTTAATTTTCTATAGAAAATTTATCGATAACCTTAATTTTCTATAGAAAATTTATCGATAACCTTAATTTTCTATAGAAAATTTATCGATAACCTTAATTTTCTATAGAAAATTTATCGATAACCTTAATTTTCTATAGAAAATTTATCGATAACCTTAATTTTCTATAGAAAATTTATCGATAACCTAATTTTCTATAGAAAATTTATCGATAACCTTAATTTTCTATAGAAAATTTATCGATAACCTTAATTTTCTATAGAAAATTTATCGATAACCTTAATTTTCTATAGAAAATTTATCGATAACCTTAATTTTCTATAGAAAATTTATCGATAACCTTAATTTTCTATCGAAAATTTATCGATAACCTTAATTTTCTATCGAAAATTTATCGATAACCTTAATTAATTAAATATAGAAAATTTATCGATAACCAAAAGTTTCTAAAGAAAATTTATCGAGAACCAAGGTTTTGCACTATTGTTCTTTACTAAAAAATCTAAATTTTTTCTTCAATAGAAAATGTTAATAATAATTATTTAAATAGAAAAATATTTACATTTTTTTAAATTTTTTTCAATTGACAATTTCCCCAATTTTTCTTTCCTTGAAAAATACTCTCATACAATAATATGAGTAGATTTTTCTTTAATAGAAATAATTTCTCTATATGTGTCCAATAGAAGTGTTTTTTCTTTCTTTAAAGAAAAAATATCTTGGTTTAAAAATATATTAATACCTTTTCAGTAGAAAAAATAGAAAATTAAAATTTTTTTTTTGTATAGAAAAATTATTTTTCTGAAATAAAAAAATCACAATTTTTCTCTGTTAGCAAAATTTCCTTAAATTTTCTTTAATACAAAAATTTTCCACTTTTTCTCTTATTATTTTTCAAATAAAAATATTTTCTCTATTTTTCTCTTATGGAAATGTCGTTTTTGTTTAAGGAAAAATATCTTAGATGCACCAGCACCACACACGGTATAAAGTGTATATTAATTTTGTGTGTAACGCTAAAAAGGAAACATCTTAGACCATAATGTATATATATTATTCTGCATCGAATCAAAATCTGAACCGATTTAGCTATGTCTAGTACGCTACATTCATAAAAAGTTGACAGAGATCAATGAAATTTGGCGAGAGTATTCATTACTAAGAAGTTTCTTCTTTAGAACTATCAAAATCGTTTGAGTTTATTAAAGATATTGACCGATATCTTAGGCAACCTCTAAGTTCAAGTGAAGGACTTTCGTAAAATCATCAATTATAAATCGATAAATAAGAATGAAATTTTGCCATTCAGAATTGTGCCAGACATTTCAAATATGATCAAAATCGGTTCAGTTGAAAAAAGTTATTGCCAAAAATACAACTTATTTAATGACTCATTAAATAATCCAGTGTTAAATTTAAGAAAAGCATTTGTATTATGTATACGTTAGTGAGTGCATGAACGAAACATAACGTATTCACTTCTCACAAATTTGTGGTCAAGGGAAGTGTATTTCTGATTCAAATATGCTTTTGTTAAATAAACAAAATGAATTCCTGGAGATAAATCTCCTATTTTTTTATTGATATTTTTATGAAGTTATTTTTTATACAGAAAATTATTATTTTTTAATAGAACATTTTTCTGTTTAGTGTTTTTCTTGAATCGATTTCATTTCCTTGAAATTTATGTAAATTTTTGTAAAATCTTTTCCAAAAACACTCTTCTTCTTTTTTTTCAAACAAATTTCATTTATAATTCCCTTAAGCACATTTTTTAATCTTCAAGGAATTTATTTTAAATTCATTTCATTTAATGACCTTCATTATAATCGCCCTCATCATCATTATCATTTTTATCATCTGAGGCATCGCTAACAAGCAGCGGAGGTGCACTCAATGAATAAATCATTTACTTAAATTATAAAAAAAAATTTATTAATAAATTTTGTAGAATTTTGAACATAAATTAGATTTAAGATAATAAAAATCCATAAAACAAAAATAAAAGAAGTACGAATATAATATTCGGCTATGCCGAATCTTGAAAACCCTTCACCCTTCTTTCGAATATACACATTCTCACATATACTTACAGACGTATGGAATACATACAAGTGTTTCTAAATATGATACAGGTTATATTTTTACTATAACTCTTTTCTACTGAACCGATTTTGACCACTGAAGTTCAAATAATTTAATCTTATGGCAAAATTTCATTATAATTTCTGGATTCATGATTGACAACTTTATGAAAGTTCTTCACTTGAACTTAAAGGTTGCCTCAGATATCGGCATATATCTTTAAATATACTCAACCGATTTTGTTGGTTTTTAATAAGAAACTTTTCAGGGTCACAGCAAACATTCAGGCTAAATATTATTGAGTTCTGTCAATTCTTGTGGATGTGAGCGTGTCAACAACAGACAGACAAAAAGTCTGACTGACAAATAAAGAGACAGACAGAAAGACTGACAGACAGACAGACAGACAGACAGCTTTTGATTTGATGCAATAATATGTATGAACGTTATGGGGTCTGACATGATCCCTACTTAGCATTACACACGGAATGATACAGTTAATATACCCCCTCCACTACTTGTAATGGTGGAGGGTTTTCAAAAATTCAAAAATTAACAGAAAAAAATCTTAAACTTAAAAAAAAAAAAAAAAAACAAAATTACGCACAAGACATTAAAAAAAACTTTTTAATTTCCTTCATTAATAAATTTCTTACATTTTAATTTATTTTAAATTAAAATAAAAAATATATTAAAAATACAACAACAACAAAACATTAAAATTTATATCAGATTATTTTGTTTGGGAATTTAAAGTTTTTTTCCTAAATAAATTTTTTTATGTGGACTTAATAGACTTAAACGCCAGAAGGACAGACATACACATGAATGAATAGATGGGTGGATGATTAGGCAGACAGTCCATAGAATTATGATTATAATCTTCAACATAAAAAAATACTAAAAATAAGAACAACAACAACAAAAAACAAATTTATGTTTTAAACAACAAAAAAAAATGCTGATTTATAAAGAAAGAAAAATTATATTCACATTTAAATTAAAACATTCAAATAAAAACACAAATTCACATAGACAAAATTATACTGCCAGACAATCTTAGCGTAACACTGTGCGGCTAAAATGCTCAACAACCTTTAACAACATCAAACAAATAAAACACACGCACTCACGCTCCACAAAACAATCAGCAAACTATGTTATACCCTACACCATATGGTTGATTGTAAATGACAGCTACGAATGATTTGTGAGCGATCCTCGTATAATCTGCTTTTCAAATTTATGATTACGTAAGAAGTAAATTATTGTGAAACTAAAATTTATGTGAAGTTTATGTGTTTGGAAAGGATTTATTCTGGGGGGTTATATTGGGGCTAGAAGAAATGATGGCCTGACCCTCGCATAATTTCGAACATCGATTTTGGATTTTATTTATTTCTTAATTCGATTAGTTGTTATTACAATACGAATGTATATGTAAGATTTATGCCCTTAAAAGTGATATTTGGAAGATAACTTATATGGGACCTATGAGATGTAATGGACCGACACTCGCATAATTTGGCACATCGATTATTTAAAGGCTTATTTTTGTTGAATTTCGTTAAAAACGCTTTATATTTTAAACTTTTATGACTTTAGAACCTCATTCCGAGAGGACATTTGCTGATATAACTCACAGAATATGACCAATTTGAATAGGACTCGTCCTTAAACCTAAAAAAAAAAATAAGTAACAAATTTCATTAAGACCTGTAGAGTATTCATAACGTTAGCTGGCCATGACAGACAGACGGACATCAACAAATTGACTCAGAAATTTATTCTAAAAAATTTTCTTCTGTATGTTACAAACAAATGCATAATACACCAACCACTTACGATGGTGTAGGGTATAAAATTTTTTTTGAAAGAAGAAAACATAAAAATGTTGAATGAAAATAATAAAATAAAATAAATTTAAAAAATAATTCTGTCAGGGGTCATTAAAATTTAAATAAATTTTAAATAAAAATCTACAAAAAAACATTTAAACTCATTTAAGTGTTTTTTTTATTTAATAAATTTTTTTGAAATATTCGTTTTTTTTATAAAAAATTAAATTAAATTTCATATAAATTTTATTTTAAATCCAAAACTGAATTTTTTTTAAGTTTTCAAAAAAAAAAAAGATTGCAAACGATTACAAAATCATCTTAATTGATCGTAAATAATAATTAAAAACCAAAAATAATAAAATTTTTTTTATCAAAAGTGGAAAATGTTGGCATTAAAAATTTATTTCAATAAAACCTTGATTTAATTGTATTAAAGTTTTATTTCACCCAAAATAAATCAAATTGAATTTGAAAGGAAATTAAATTTAACAGCGGCAGCAATTTTTTTTCAGTAAAAAGGAAATTTAAGACAAACAGAAGAAATTAAGATTGAAAAGAATAATTTTTTGAATAGAAGATAAATTAAGAGATTTTTCTTAGAGAGAAAAATTAAGAGAAATTTTGCTAAAAAGACAAATTTAAAAGAAATTTTTGCTAAAAAGAGAAGTTAAGATTTTTTTTCAAAAATAAAAAAGAGAACTCTTTGTCTAAGCAAAATAAAGATATTTTCTTAAATAAATTTTTTCTAAGAATTTTCCCCAAAAGAAACAACAAAATAAGGGGATTTTGTTGAAATATATATAAAGAGATTTCATCCTAAAAACAAGAAAAATTAAAATGAAAATATGTTTTTCTTAAAAAATAAATATATTTTTTTTAAGAAAAATTAACAGAATTTTCTTTTGAAAAGAAAAATTTAATAAGAAAGAAGATAAATTAAGAGAATTTTTCTTAAAAGAGAAAATGAAGAAAATAGTTTTTAATTAAGAAAAATTGAAAAAAAATCCTAAAAAAAGAGCTTTTTAAAGAGAACACATTTTTCTTTAGAAATAAAAAACTTAAGAGATTTTTCCAAAAAAAGAAAAATTAATTAAACTTAAAGATTAAAAATTAATTAGCAGACACCAGAATATTAAGATATTAAAAATTAATGTAGACAAATTTAAACTTGTTTGGAAAAGGGAAACATAAAGAGAATTTTAAATAAAAGAGAAAAAATCTTTCAAAAAGAGAATAATTAAGAGAGAGAAGAATTTTCTAAAACAAAAGAAGCTTGATTTTTGAAGAGAAATTGAATTATGTAGGAGCCGGCAAAGAATAATTTTCAAAATTTTCATAATTTTCTCTTAAAGTACATAGAAACTTGTGTGTCTAAACTGTTTTTACTCAAGGTGAAAAGCAAGTAAATAAGCTTATTTAATGAAATAAGACAATTCTTTCAAAAATAATATTAATTTCTGCTTGAAATAAAATTAATATTTAGAAGATTAACATCCATATCTCGCTGATATTTTCTTTCAGTGTATTTGAAATATTATCAGAAAACACCATCACGTTCAGTAATAGTTTTAGCAAGACTTAGTGAATTTTCTAAAAATTAAGAGCATTTAAATGTGTAAAAGAGCACATGTGCATCTCTTGCCGGTTATGGTTCTGAATAAAGAAATTAAGAGAGTCTTGCACAAGGAATAACAATAAAGCATAAAACTTAAAACAAATTTGATTTCAAATTTTTTTTTTAGCTAAATTAAAAAAAAATTCCTTGTAAAAAATATCAGCAGAAAATTTTCTGTATAGAGAAAAATAGAACAATATTTCTTAATGGAAATAAAACCAAAAAATTTTTTAAAGAAAAAAAATTCAAATGTGATTTCCTTAAAGAATAATGAACAAAATTTTTTCGACGGCATTTATTTCTAAAGAAGTAAAATTAAGAGAATTTTTTTAAAAAGAGTGGTTTCGAGATATTTTCTTAGAGAAAATCTAAGGTGAACTTTTTTATAGAAGAAAAACAAGGAACCTTTCCGTAAAAAATAGAAAGACTAAAATAAAACTAAAAATTTTAAAAAATCAACATGTAAGAGAATGATTTTTCTTATAAGAAATAATTTAAGAGCTCAGGAAAAATTAGGAATTTATTTTACAGAAGAAAAATTAAGAGAGAATTTTTCTTAATGAAGAAAAACAAAAGATCTTCACTAAAGAAATTATATAAAGGAATGTTTTCTAACAGAAAACTAATATAGATTCCAAAAAAATCCTAGAAAAAACACATTGTAAATTTTTTCTATAAAGAAAAAATTTATGAAAACAAATTCTGCTTATAGAAAAAAATTAATAAAACTGTTCTCAAAAATCGAATATTTAGAAGAAAATTAAAAAATTTCTAATAACAAAATTTAAGAGAATTCTTTTCTTTAAAAAGATATATTCAGAGTTTTTTCCTATAGAAAAGTTTTAGAGAATTTTTCCTAGAAATAAAAGTTCTCTTTTTTATTAATAAGAAATTTTTTTGGCATAAAGAGTGAAATAAGAGAGTTTTTATTAAAGAAAATAATTACAGAATTTTTTCAAAAGAAAGAAACATGAGATATTTTTTATTAAAGAATAAAAGTTGAGAGAGTTTTTCTGAAAGAAGCAAAAAGAAGAAAAATTAAGAGAAAATTTTCAAGAAATTTTAAGAGAGTATTTTTAAAGTAGAGAAATTAAGATAGAAGAAGACTAAAAGAGAATATGTGATAACAGAAAATTCAGCAGAATTTTTCATAAAGAAACTGTTTAAAAGATTTTTTCTTAATGGAAAAAATTTTTCTTATAAAAAAATTGAGAAAATATTTCACGTGGTTGACAGAAAAATTCAGAGAAGCGGAATTAAGAGCTTTTTATAATTAATTTATCGATAAATGTTCTGAGGTAACAGTTGTATGTTATCCCTAATGTTTCTATTTTTTTATCGATAACTTTTCTAAGTATTTGTTGGTAATTAGATTTTAAGAAAATGATCGCTTTAAAAACATTGTGTCCCTTGTTTATGATTCCCTACAGCGATTTTTTTTAAATAACGATTTAAAAATCATATAATCTGGTTGTTATTCTCATACAATGTCGCAAAAAAGGCGGGTCGTCATTAGACCACCACAAGCAGGAAAAATAAAGAACATTTTTGTGCTAAATTTAAAAGAAAAGAGGGTTAGGCGATGATAAAGGTCTTAATTTTAATGTCTAATGGCAAAAAACACCTTTATTTTCATTTTTCATACAATGTAAACTTAAATTACATATTTTGTACATAAAGTAGAAAAAAGAATGGTTATAATGTATGTCTCACATGTATTTAAGTCTTTTTCTACATATTAAAGTACAAATTTGCTTTTGTAGTGAAATACACGATATGACCATTTGAAATTCTACTAAAAAACCTGATTATAAATAGAAATTAGAAATAGAAAAAATATATGTATTTTTTTCAACAAATAACATTTTAAATAAGTACATGAATGTATGTATGTATGTGTGTGTGTGATAGTATGATGGTGTGATGTATGTTATGTATTCATGTTAACAACAAAGTAGATAGAAACATTTATAATTTACCTTTAAAAGGTAAAATACATTAAATTCATGTACAATTTTGTATTTAAAATTGTGGCACAATGTTGTATATAAAATGTAACACCAGCAACAACAACAGTAAACAATAACAATAAAATTACAAAATATCTACTTGTTATTGTGTTCACTTCCTCTCTACATACCAGAGTTTGAGGGAAATTGAGAAAAAACCAATCTAATTAGTAAAACATTACAAACAGAGACAGATACATGGACGAATGGACGGACAGACATTCTAAAATTAACAACTGAAAAAATACACTAAATAAATATTAACAAAGTTTTATTTCTTTCAATAAAGAATTATTTTTTTTTTGTAGCTCACGACCGGAACACTGGAAAGCATAAGAATAGTAACAGTTATTAAATGTTTAGTTCAAACTTAAAGCTGGAGAAAAGTTTTCTTAAACGAGCAGAACCCTTAAAAATTGGGAGATATTTTAATGAAATTTCACTAAAGAGTTTCTAAGTGGATCTGTAGGACAACACGCCCCCATATATGGTAATGGACATAGTTGGCGATCTCTCAAACTTGGACATCTCAGGAATTATGATTTTGTAAAATTCGCCAAAAATTAAGTTAGGGAGTGTGAGCAAAATATTCTTAACATACATATATGTTAAATTTTCACACTTTGCTTGATCAGGTAGTTCATCTCCACGGCTTGTTTGTGCTCTTCAATTCTCTTTTAACAAGAGTCCAATATCTCTTCACTGATCTTAATTCCAAGCAGTTTGGAAGATTTACCTCGCTTGAGCAGATCGTCATACCAAGTAATTTTTTGGGAAATTTTGAATACTTTTGGGTCCTTAACTTTTCTTCAATATTCCCCTTCAACATTTTTTACCTGGAAGTTGCGAAAAATCTGTCAGAACATAAGTTTCGTCATCCATTATGCAGTAAGTAAGACTTGACTTCATTTTCTGTGCTCCGTTTTTCGGCCTCTAAATTTTTAACAGCGTTTTTCAGCTTGTATGTTTTTAAACTTTCATTAGCTTTAACTTTCGTACTAAATTATCCAAGCACTGAGCTAAATGGGCTGCTTCACTACCGGATGTGTTGGGAGGTATTTTGAAAATGATTTTTTTTTTATTTTTTGCATTAAGAAACATCATGTGGACCACTCCTACCACTGGTAGTCTTCAATAATATTGGAAATAATTTGGCGGCAGACCTTTAAATGTTTGACAAACTTATTGTAGGACCAAGTTTTGGTGAAAATATTTGGACACGTTTTTTCAGGTCACTCCTCTTAATTCGATTAACAATATATTAATTTAATCTTTTGATCAACAAAATGTCAAATAATACTTGGGTTAAACATTTTAATGAGAAACGTGTTTTAAGAATTTTTTGATCTCACTTCTAACAGTACAGTACTTCAATTTATTTTGGAAATAATTCTGGAGCTTTTAAACCTTTTGAGATATTTCAAGGAAATTTCACATGAGTAAACTGAAGTGTATTTTATTAGAACTGGTGGTTATACACATCTATCTGGCCAGAGATGTAGTTGGCAACTCCCCCAATTTGGCCATCTCGGGTATAATGATTAAAACATTTCAAATTAATTATAAACCAAATTGAAATATTATTTATTGAAATTAACTAAATTTGGGCAGAGCTTGTGGACAGGTTTTTACAAGTTTAGTTTACATGCATTCCCGTTAAGATTTCTTTATAAAATAGTGAAAAGGAGGTAAAATTCGTTAAAAGAAAATTGTTTTCTTAGTGATTAAATATTGTCGCCTTTTTGTAAAATCTCCCATAATTAAATTATTTGAAAGTTCCAACTTTAGATTAATATAACTTTTTATTGGATTCATATATTTTTAAGGTTAATATAGCAATATTTCTAAGAATTAAATAGGGAACCTGTTATATATCAACAAAAATTAGCGAGGTCTAATAAGCCCGCAAATTTAAAAAGACGAACAAAAAATGGGTATAAATGGATTGAAAATTTATTACGACTTGAATATGTCTGAAAATATAAGAGATAACTTGGCCAAATTTAGAGGTTTTCAGACTACACTACAGACCATTAGAGGGGCCTAAATATTATAGCTTTAACCATGTCAAATTTCATTAAAATATTCTTAACGGTTCAAAAGTTACAGAGATATTTTCAAGATATCTATTTGGATACACCATCTGTCGGTTGAAATGCTGTTTATGGCAATAGGCTATAGCTTACATACACTTGAATCAAAATCAACATTGAACATAGTTGATTATAGATTAATTTTTTTCATTTAGTTTAATTAAAAGTTTTTGTGTTTGTGGTGAAATAATATTGTTCATATATGAATTAAACAATGATAAATTTTAAAAAAATTAAGTATTAAAATTTCAAGAAACTGTATTAACCGTGAAACAATGTTAAATTAACATTTTTTTTCTTTGAAGCAAAATCATAACTGAAAAAAATTTAAATTATTTCTATTTTAATTATTTTTACATTGATTTTTTCTCTGTGTATGTGTATATATCCAGCGATACTGGTTTTTAAATGGTGAAGGTATTAACGAAACACCGATTCACTTTTTTTAAAGTTCTATGAGTACTAGAGAGAGCTGGACTTAAATATCATAAACTGATTTATGAGCTTAAAATGATTCAAACTACTGGTTTTTAAGTTGTAGGCAATAAAGGATATAAAACAAATTAAGTTTTTCTACCTAAAATTAATTCCCGCAGTGTCAAAAATTTCATTATAAACAAAGTTTCTTTAAAACTAAACCACGAGGGTATACAAATTACCATGACCGAACTAATAGACAAAAAAATATGTGCAAATATGTGTATTTTGTAAATAAAACGCTTAAAGATTATTAGAAACACAAAAGAGCTAAAATTAGCAATAAATAGTGGGAAAACAGCAAAAATATCACACTTAAGTTTGAATTGAAAAAAACAAGAAGAAAAATAATATTATTTAACCAGCATAAACTACCTACAAGTGTTAAGAACTAAACACGAGGGTTGATCACAAATGCTGGATAAAAAAGTTTTCATTTTTATGACCACTTTTTAATGCGAATAGTTTTCGTTTATTTCACCATTTTTCCTTTCAAAAATTTCCTACAAAATCATAAATTTAAAAAATGATTAAAATTTCTTTTTTTAAGTCTTTTCTTCATGTTAACAAAATTATATTCAGTCATAACCATAATTAATATTTCCTTTGTTTATTTGTCATAAATTTGTTTTGAAAACAAAAACAACAAAACAATTTTGTTTAATGAAAAATGTCTTTGTTCGTTGGCAATAAAAATATTGATGACATTTTTAATAAACTTTTAATGTTTATGATCAGACGAAGACGTTGAATTTCTTTTTTAAATTTTATTTGTTTTTCATTAGAAATTTTTGTCTCGATGTTATTTCTGATTTAATAGCGCCAAAAAGATTAAATTTAATTTTTATTATTCCGTTGTAAACATAAATATTAAATTTATAAAACTCATAAATATTAAAATGACCAAAAACAAGTCCTAATTTAACGTTAAAAACAAGTGAATTTGGGAAACGAAAATTTTTCTATTATAAAAGAACGATAACAATCTGTCTATTTAAAAAAGTAATCTTAACAATTATATTTTTTTAAGTTATCGATAACATAACATTCTACAGAAAAGTTATCGATTACATAACATTCTATAAAGAAAAAAGTTATCGATTACATAACATTTCTATAGAAAAGTTATCGATTACATAACATTTCTATAGAAAAGTTATCGATTACATAACATTTCTATAGAAAAAGTTATCGATTACATAACATTTCTATAGAAAAGTTATCGATTACATAACATTTCTATAGAAAAGTTATCGATTACATAACATTTCTATAGAAAAGTTATCGATTACATAACATTTCTATAGAAAAGTTATCGATTACATAACATTTCTATAGAAAAGTTATCGATTACATAACATTTCTATAGAAAGTTATCGATTACATAACATTTCTATAGAAAAGTTATCGATTACATAACATTTCTATAGAAAAGTTATCGATTACATAACATTTCTATAGAAAAGTTATCGATTACATAACATTTCTATAGAAAAGTTATCGATTACATAACATTTCTATAGAAAAGTTATCGATTACATAACATTTCTATAGAAAAGTTATCGACTACATAACATTTCTATAGAAAAGTTATCGATTACATAACATTTCTATAGAAAAGTTATCGATTACATAACATTTCTATAGAAAAGTTATCGATTACATAACATTTCTATAGAAAAGTTATCGATTACATAACATTTCTATAGAAAAGTTATCGATTACAAAACATTTCTATTGAAAAGTTATCGATTACAAAACATTTCTATTGAAAAGTTATCGATTACAAAACATTTCTATAGAAAAGATATCGATTACATAACATTTCTATAGAAAAGTTATCGATTACAAAACATTTCTATTGAAAAGTTATCGATTACATAACATTTCTATAGAAAAGTTATCGATTACATAACATTTCTATAGAAAAGTTATCGATTACATAACATTTCTATAGAAAAGTTATCGATTACATAACATTTCTATAGAAAAGTTATCGATTACATAACATTTCTATACTATAGAAAAGTTATCGATTACATAACATTTCTATAGAAAAGTTATCGATTACATAACATTTCTATAGAAAAGTTATCGATTACATAACATTTCTATAGAAAAGTTATCGATTACATAACATTTCTATAGAAAAGTTATCGATTACATAACATTTCTATAGAAAAGTTATCGATTACATAACATTTCTATAGAAAAGTTATCGATTACATAACATTTCTATAGAAAAGTTATCGATTACATAACATTTCTATAGAAAAGTTATCGATTACATAACATTTCTATAGAAAAGTTATCGATTACATAACATTTCTATAGAAAAGTTATCGATTACATAACATTTCTATAGAAAAGTTATCGATTACATAACATTTCTATAGAAAAGTTATCGATTACATAACATTTCTATAGAAAAGTTATCGATTACATAACATTTATATAGAAAAGTTATCGATTACATAACATTTATATAGAAAAGTTATCGATTACATAACATTTATATAGAAAAGTTATCGATTACATAACATTTATATAGAAAAGTTATCGATTACATAACATTTCTATAGAAAAGTTATCGATTACATAACATTTATATAGAAAAGTTATCGATTACATAACATTTATATAGAAAAGTTATCGATTACATAACATTTCTATAGAAAAGTTATCGATTACATAACATTTCTATAGAAAAGTTTTCAATTACTGTAAATTTTTTATGAAAAAATTCGATATATATTTCTAGAAGCAATTTTCTATTAAAACCGATATTTTTTATAAAAAGTTGTCCCTTTTTTTAAAGTTTTCTATAAAAAATTTTATATATTTTTTTCTGAAAATTCGATACATTTTTCCATAAAAAGTTTTCTTCAAAAAAGTCGATTAATTTTTTCTATCAAAAATTTTCTTTGCAAATGCCGATAAATTTTTCTATATGAAAATTTTCTTCGAAAAAACCAATAAATTTTTCTATAGAAAATTTTCTATTAAAAAAAACTAATAAACTTTTTATAGAAAAATTTCCATGAAAAAAGACGATGAATTTTTCAAAAGAAAATTTTCTTTGAAAAATTCGATAAATTTTTCTTCGAAAAAGCTAATATTTTTCTAAAGAAATTGTTCTTCGAAAATGTCGAAAATTTTTTCTACATTTTCTCTATGAAAAAATGGAAAATTATATAGAAAATTTTCTTAGAAAAAAAAATAAATTTCTCTGTAGAAATTTTCATATAAAGAAATCGATAAATTTTTCTATTAAAACAAATCGATAAATTGTTCTATAGAAAAAATATATTTAATTTCTGATTCTTCATTTAAAAATTTTTAATAGAAAAATTTATCGTTTTTTCCATGTTCCACCAACATGTGTCAATTCGCGTGTAATGCTAATAAAGAATCTGTTTAGACCCCATACTGTATATATATTCTTGCATCAAATCAGTATTCAAGTCGATTTAGCTTTGTCTGTCTGCCTGCTTAGACGTCATTGACACAACCGGTCCAGTATATTATAAGATATTGGTCGACATCTGAGGCAACCTCTTAGTTTTAACGTTTTTTTATAGAAACATTTCTATAGTTCTTGATACTGGCATCGGGTGGGTATATAATCGATTTTAATTGTCTGATAAAACCTCTAAATTTCTAATGAATTGAAAAATTTTTCAATTTTCAAGTATTTTTAATAAAAATATTTTCAAAAACTTTAAACAATTTAATTTCGTTAAATACTTTTTTCCTTGAACAACTTGTCATGTTATATAAAAACATCTAAGAAACCCACTTCCAACAAGACATATTTAATGAAAGCGTTCTTGACCAACTATAATTATCTTATTAGTGTTGTATTTAAGCTACAACAGGCGACCGGAGCAATATAAAATATATATCGAAATTTCAATTTGATTTACATAACTTTTTTTAATTTTACAATGAATTTGAAAATGAGTTTAGAGAAAATAATAAATCCGGAATTAAGAGAAAAAACACGGTAATGCAAATATATTCAGAGTATTTTTTGTGGAAACTACTAAAAGTGCTTCAATATTTTAAGTGGTCACTCATACTTTAACAAAAACAAATATATGGGTTGCAATAACAACAAAATCGTATTTTTTAAATAACAAGTTAAAATGTTTTAGTCGGTCAAGCCCGACTATGTTGTACCCTACATTTCCTTATTGCTTTTAAATGAAAGCTACGAAAAATCTGTTACATTTTCTGTTACATAATTAAGGAAGAAGAAAATTATTTATTAGTTTGAGAAGGATTTTTTCTGGGGAGTTATATCGGAGCTAAAAGATATGATGGGCCGACCTTTGTATAATCTCGAATATCGAATCTTAGATGTATTTATCTTAATTTGGCCAGTTCTTTTTTACAAAAGTAACGTATATGTGAGATTTATGCCATTCAAAGTGATACTTGGATCGGGCTAGAATGGGCTCTATAAGAAGTAAAGGACCGACCTTCGCATTATTTGGCCTTCCGATTTACGATAATTTAAGACTTATTTTTGTTTAATATCATCGATATCGCTTTATATTTAGGAGTCATATGACCCATTCCAGGAGGATTTTATATGGGAGATACCTGATATTGGACCGAGTACGATGAATTTCAATTTCATCGCATTTTTGAGAGTGTTCACAAGGTTTATAAAGACGGATATTGTTAAATCGACTCAGAAAGTGATTCTTAATCGAACGGTATACTTCAAACGCATTATACCCCAATCACCTACGGTAATGTAGGGTATAAAAACAACAACCTGGTGGTACTTAAAAAATTATAAAAATAAGAAAATTGTGTACATAAAATACGTCATGTACTTGAATAAAGTAGTTTCATGTTTTTTTTCTATTTTTTTATTAAAAAAACATTACAAATTCAACACTTGAGCTCTTAGAAAATTACATGAACAAACATCGTGTGTTCCACAAACACTTGTGTGTCTGTGTCTGTGTGTGTGTTTGAGTTTTCAATTTCATAGAAAAAAATGCATTTTTATGCGGGTTTTTTTACACAAAGAAAAAAGATACTTTAACTACTTTTCTACTTTTACACTTAAATGTAAATTTATACTTTGTAATGTTAGATTTACATACAAACAAACACACATACATATGGTAGGTATGGATGTATGTATGTTTATTTGTATTGAAGTAAACAATCTTTAAGATTGTTGTATTTATAAACCACAATTTGCTAAACCAAAAAAGAAAAAAACAAAACCGACCCTATTTAAATCCAAGAACCATCCAACAACAGTCTTAAACTACTTCGTCTTCTTCTTCTTCTTCTCTTCCTCTTGTCTTTTTCTTTACTTTAGTTTCTGCTCTAAATACCCAAAGGAATATAGAATGTTGGTTTCTATTTTATTTTCATTTATATTCCATGGTGATTTCCTAGTAATCTCACTTATATTTTTTTCACTTTTTTTCCTCTTTCGTATTTCTCAGTGACCTATGTATCCTCCCACTTCTTCCTAATCTCTCCACCCCACCCCACTATTCCTTCTCTAGCAGATCTTTTAATGTTCTTCTCAGATACTTAAAAAGTTAAGGTTCATTTACCATTAAATATGCTACTTCATTTTACTTTTGCCATTTTCTTGAGGTGACGTGTGATTGTATTGGTTCTAGTACTGATGTTCGTGTTAGTCCTCTTGTTGTTGGTGTTGGTAAATTAAATAATACAATTTCATTACATTTTTCATCTTCAAAAGGACACCCCCTCATACAAATACATTTAGAGAAAAACACATGAATTGTAAGTTTTTGTGGTTTCAATGAGGGGATGAGAGGGGAAATTTATTAATGGACCTCCAATATATTATTCCTTCTTTTGAAATCTTCCAAAATTAAAATAAGGAAAAGTTGTAAATTAATTTTAATGAAAATAATGGAAAAATTTGTTAAAGTTTTATTCAATCAAATAAAATATTAAGTTTTTAGAAAAAATGCATTTTTTTTAGGAAAATGCGATAATAAAATAAAAATGAAATTTAAAATTTACATTTTTTAAGTGTATTTTTTGTAAAAAAATGCATATAATTTTAAAAAAGTGCAATAATATTTAATAAAAAATGCAATTTTTGTTTAAAAAAAGCGGTAATTTTTAGTAAAAATGTAATTTTTTTCTTTTTTCAAAGTGCATTTCTTATAAAAAAATGCATATAATTTTACAAAATGTTAATTTCCAGCAAAAAATGTGAATTCTTAATCTCAATGTTGATTTTCATTTAAAATGTGAAAAGGTGTGCAAAAATGTAGTTGATCTAAAAAGAACTATCAAAACGTTATTGGAAGGGTTTCCGAAAAAGGTTCCATACTTCATCACAAGTGATTAAAATTTAAAAAAAAATAATTATCTTTTTTTGTTTTACATTGTAATTGTAATTTCAATTGAATAAAAAAACTTAAAACTGTAAGTTTAGTAGTTTCGTTTCTATTGCATGAATGTTAAGAATTTTCCGATCTCACTTCTTAGAAAAGATTCGAATTTTTAGAAAAAAGTGCATTTTCACAAAAACTGCTACTTTTTAGTGAAAAACTGAAATTTTCAATTAACATTTTCATTTTTAGTGAGAGATTGGAATTTTCTGTAAAAATTTTCATTTTCGGTGAAAAATTAAATTTTTAATGAAAATTGGAATTTCTAGAAAATTTTAATTTTTTATTCAAAAACTACAATTTTGATGAAAATGAAATGAAAAATTTTAATTTTTAGTGAATTTTCACATTTTCATGAATATCGGCACTATTTTATTTTCTAGACAAGAATTTAAGTTAATAAGTATTTCAATAGAATTCGGCTAAAATAACTTTGGACTTGGCGTTCATTTTAATTTTAGGAACATCAATTCACATTCAAATATGACTCCCATATGAGAACACAATACCGGAATAGCATAAATTCATAGCATAATTCATAAAATTACTTTAAATAAAAGTATTTTAATAAAATAAGAAAATAATATCTTTGACCCTGAATTTCAGAAATATCGAATCACATTTTACTGGAGGATATTAAAGATTCGGCTGAGCCGTATATAGTGTTCATATATATTATTACTACATTATTATAAACTTTAGTTTTATAGAATATTTGATATTCTAGTTTAATACCGGGAATCCCGGGAATGACAATTTGATTTACTTAATTCCCGGAAATAAAGAAAAACCCTGGGAAAAGGGAAACCCTACTCATAAGTGATACTGAAAAATAAACTGTAAAATGATCAATTCCAAATTAGTTCATTATCTTAGTACAACAATATTATTTGAATTAAAAATATATTTTAGAAATCGGTCTATAATTAAGCAAAGGTCTCCGAAAATTGTTATCCTGAATACACTTACAAGTTTAGGGTGTAAAAATTTTTTGAACTCTCAATCTGAACTGTTAATTCTTATCCTTAAAGTTTTGGTTTTTAAAACTTACAAAATCGATCCAATACTAGACCGATATCTGATATAACTTTAAAATTGAGTTTAAATGTTGTTGCAATATTACAAAAATCTTCTTTCAAAATACATATTAAGTATTTGTGTGTTCAAAAACCGAAAGCGGAAATCGGTTAACGGTTTTTTTTTGCATTTAAAAGAACCGACATGCCGGTTTTTTTAGTCGGTTAATGGAGTCACTTTTAAATAAAAAATTTTTCATTTCGAGTGTTACACGAGCAAAGTATTGTATGCATTCTTACACATCATATTCTGATTCGATTTTGCCATGTCCGTCTGATTTAGATAAAATCACGTCAATAAAAATAATTAATTAAAATTCTATTAAATAATAATTGTTTCTATAAATTCATAATAATCAAACAAAAGCCGTTTAACCGGGTTTTTAACATAAAACCGCATTTGAAACCGGCTTTTTGAAAATTCATATTATTCGAATAACTCGAAAACCGGTTTTCTGAAAACCCCGTTGTTTTTGAATACACTACTAAATATATTAGTTGTCCTTTCAAATCACCAAATAACTACGTATGTGAAGATAAATACGTATTTATATTCACATACATCAAATAACTTTCACAATTATTATAATACATTTTGTATATAATTCAACCGATGATTATTTAATTACCTGCTTTTTTGTTCAATCGCTTTTTGTTTCTATTCATTACCTTGGGGTCTCATGCATTTAATCTATTTAATTTATTTCGGTCATAAAATTAATATTAGACTTGTTTTCTTATTATTGTAAAGTGATTAAAATACATTTGATACCAAGAAACTACAATCAATAACATTTTAACTGTTATAACGATCTACTGGATTAAACTTATTTTGTTCTTTTTTTGATTAAATTTTTGTTTTTTTTTTCCTTTTTTTAGTTTAATTTACTATTGGACTCTTTAATGGTCTTAATACAATTTCAGGCTTAAGTATTTATTTTATATTATTTTGTTGTTGTATTTTCTTTGAAACTTAATCTTATTTCCTACAATTAATAACGAAACGAAAAGAAACGGGGAAAAAATACCCCAGAAATTTTGCTTAAAGAAATAGAAACCTTCAGAACGCCAAAATGATATTGCGCTTAAAAAACTTTTTGCTGATAATCTGTTTTTATAGACCCTCTTTGATGACAAAAGTTCTCATTTTCTAAGAAACAGAAAAAAACGCTTTATAGCGGAAAATAGTCGGAAAGTTTAAGTATTTGATGCCCAATATTTAGATCGGAAGAACACAGTTGACTCAACGTTTTTGTCTCCAATACCTTTTATTAAATCGTTAAATTATGAAATTCCACAGATATCCAAGTTGAAACCCCTTTTGGATCCGCCTTCATTGTGTATATAAAATTCAACATCGGATATAGAAATATTTAATTAAGTAACAACAAAAAAGATGTATATTGAGATCGTTAGAACCCGATTTTAAGGTTCCATTATTTCATATCGAAATAACCAGAATCTGCTCATCTAAAAATCGGTTAAGATTTTACGAAACATCATAATCAAATATCCAAATTTCAAACCCTTTGGATCCGTCTTCTTTATGTCTGTAAAATTTAAAATTGGATCTATAAATACTTATCCAGAATCAAATGGCTAAAGACATCTAAATATGTTAAGATAGAGGGTTATGCCTTTCTTTTATTGAAGGATTCTGTTCATATATATGTTGTGTAGATCGTCTCAGATTTTCGGAATCAAATTTATATCTTTTAATTAGTCCCATCATTAAGATTTTATAATAAGAAAAATATTTAATGATCTCGACCCGCCATAAAATCTAAAATTAAGTCAACTTCATATTCTTACTGCATCACAGCACCTTTGTTCGTTGACTTTTAGTACACCCTTGTTTAAAGGTTCAAGCGCACTGAAATTAACCACTTCAGATCTTTTTTTAAATTTTAAATAACTTAAATGATTTCTACGAGCTGTGCTTTTGGATCTGGTTGTTTTTTTAGAAGTGTATTTTAAACAAACATATTTGTTATTCTCAGAGCTTGAAGGCTCGATTCCAATAGAACCTATGACATATTTCTGAATATATTATAACTATATAGAGAGTGTACAGGTGGAACTATTACCATTATTATTAAAAATTATCTAAATAAAATTGATATTTAAATCATGTATGGACATTGAATGAGCTCTTTATAGTAATGAACCGTTTGGTGTCAGGACCAGGAAGTCAGGAAAATATCTGGAAACTCTACAATACACCGTATGAAATTAGTACTTAGAACTCTAAGCAAAAGTGTCAATCCATTGAATTGATTCTTTTGATGCGGCTGTTTACCAGTTGATTTTATGACCAGAAAATTTCGTATTCGGGTGTTTTTTATACTGCAGTCTATTGCAGACTGAGATTGTAGCTATTCGGGTAGTGACCAATTGTTTGAGGTATTATAGGATATACGATTTTGCTGACAGCAAGTCCGCAAAAAAAACAGTTGTCCGAGAATGTCTAACATCATTAAATACGATGACAGAACATTCGAACATTATGTTAGTTTCGGGGAATGGACACGGTACTTCTCAGGGCAACTTGGAAGAGAATGTCTATCCGAAAAAAGCGGGCGAACATATACACAGATGAAGACGTTAATCGTCGGTGTGGTTTGATACTCACTGTCTGCAAGAAAGATATATAAAATGAGCGTTATGGAATAATGTAACAATGTGTGTGTTTACTAGAATTATATAATCAATACTCAATGGACTCAAAAAGAGCCAAGTTTACCACATCCAGTACCATTTAATTTGTGGCCGCCTAACGACATTACAGCCTTAATAAAATTTTAGTAGACTGAGGATTGAATTCACCCTGTACGAAGTTGATGATTAACAGATCCAAAATTGCAGGTAATGAATCAGCCTCCACGTAATATCAATTATAATTGGACTCGATTCAAAGGTATTAATTATGGGAAAATTTCACTGGGTTTCATAACATAAAAATAGCGGTAAACTTATGGTCTACAGATTATATAAATTATATAAATTTATCGGCAACGATGTGATTCTTTTGGGCTATTTGGGAGTAAGTGAAGCATTGTTCCATTTCCTGTCACCATTAATGTGGGGAGGTAAACTTTTTCCTGTAAGACCAGGGAGAGTAGAATATTTATAAGAAGTTAAAAGTTCACAATTATTTTATACGTTTTCGAGAAAACTAATGGCAAACATGGGTTAAGAGGTTATGATTTTTGAATTAGTCACGTAGGGAATTTAATAACCGTTATATTCCAATATTATATTCACATTTTTTTCCTCCATTTTTTTTGCTTTTAATTTTTTTAATTTTATTTCTTTTAAAATTTAGTCGATGGTTTTTTTAACACGTTAAAATGCAATGAATTCTTATTTAAAAAAATAACAACAACAACAACAACAACAAAACCTCCAAAAACTAAATAAAATATGAAAATTAAGAAAAATTCAAACTAAAACTGGGCGTAATTCGTTTCGTTTCCATTTCATTATATATTTTTTTGCTGCCGTTTCATGATAATTCGAAATTGATTAGATGAATAAAACGAAAACAATTCGAACCCCCCCCCCCTCACACTCAAAAATTGTTTAGATCTTGCAACATTTTTAGTGTGTAAAATTCATAAGTCTACTTTTTTCTGTTGCTTTCAATGGAATTCTAATTAATGTGTTTTGTATGCGATTTAATTTTTATTTATGTTTTTTTTTTCTTTATTTCTTTAAAAAAAAAAAAAAACACTTTCAGTTGGGGGGAAAAAATCACAAAACTCATTAATTGTGCGGTTGGTCTCGTTATGTTCGAATCCGCCTAATAATTGATTTGAAAATTTTGTATCGAATATAAAATATTTTATTTATGCGATATTTTAAGATATAAGAAAAACAACAACAAATATAAAAAAGTAATCAGATGATATAACCGACCGGCTATGCCGAATCTTCAATACCCTTCACCACAAATGCATGTGAAGTAAATATGTATGTACATACACACTCTCAGACTTGTAAAATATATAAAAGTTTCTCTTAAATACAACGCAAGAATACTTAATGCGTCATAAAATTCGTTTTATTTTTGACTTTAACTGTTATAACTGAACCGATTTTGATGATTTGGGGAATGGTAATGAAGTACATAAAATTTAATATTATGAAAAAATTACGGTTTAGTTTGTTGATTTATAATTGACAATATTTCTTCCCTGAACTCAGAGGATGCGACAGATATCGTTCTATATCTTGTAACAAAAACTTGGAAAAGCATTCTAAGTAGTGCAATCAAACTGTTTCCAATGTTATTGATAGAGAACCCGGTTCAGGTGGAGGGAATGTATCACATAATGTTCCTAAAGCCAAAAATTAGAAATTATTTTCAAAAGAGCTTCCAACACATCCAGTTAGCTCTGTCCTTGGACTATTTGGTGCGAAAAGTGAATTTTTTCACTAAAAATTGAATTTTTCACTAAAAATTGAATTTTTCACTAAAACTTGAATTTTTTACTAAAAATTGAATTTTTCACTAAAACTTGAATTTTTTACTAAAAATTGAATTTTTCACTAAAAATTGAATTTTTCACTAAAAATTGAATTTTTCACTAAAAAATTGAATTTTTCACTAAAAATTGAATTTTTCACTAAAAAATTGAATTTTTCACTAAAAAATTGAATTTTTCACTAAAAATTGAATTTTTCACAAAAAATTGAATTTTTTCACTAAAAATTGAATTTTTCACAAAAAATTGAATTTTTTCACAAAAATTTAATTTTTCACAAAAATTGAATTTTTCACAAAAAATTGAATTTTTCACAAAAAATTGAATTTTTTCACAAAAAATTGAATTTTTCACAAAAAATTGAATTTTTTCACAAAAAATTGAATTTTTCACAAAAAATTGAATTTTCACTAAAAATTGAATTTTTCATTAAAAATTGAATTTTTCACTAAAAATTGAATTTTTCATTAAAACTTGAATTTTTTTTCACTAAAAATTGAATTTTTCACTAAAAATTGAATTTTTCACTAAAAATTGAATTTTTCACTAAAAATTGAATTTTTCACTAAAAATTGAATTTTTCACTAAAAATTGAATTTTTCACTAAAAATTGAATTTTTCACTAAAAATTGAATTTTTCACTAAAAATTGAATTTTTCACTAAAAATTGAATTTTTCACTAAAAATTGAATTTTTCACTAAAAATTAATTTTTTCACTAAAAAAAAATGAATTTTTCACTAAAAAAAATTTAATTTTTCACTAAAAATTGAATTTTTCGACTAAATATTGAAGTTTTCACTAAAAAATTGAATTTTTCACTAAAAATTTAATTTTTCACAAAAAATTGAATTTTTTACAAAAAATTGAGTTTTTCACTAAATGTTGAAGTTTTCACTTACAATTTAATTTTTTACTAAAAATGGAATGGATTTATATCTACTAACAATTTGTATAGTCATTCCTTTATTGTGTAGCAAAATTTTGTTCACAAAATGTATTTTTTATTAAAATTCATGAGATATTGATTGATCATTTGAAACTATGTTGCTTTAATTAATATCTTTGTTTTTGCATAGAATATGATTGGAATTTAAATAAATTGAATTTATACAATTCTAATTTTAAAAAATTTATCAATTCTAATTTATAAATGTCAACATTAATTTAAACTATATTTAAGAGATCTTATTGAAGAATGAGTAATAAATTATTAATTAGAACATTTTTTTCTTAAAAAATTGCTACTGAATTTTAATTTGTAAAATTCTGATTTCTTAATTGAAGTGTTTTATGATTAAAATTTAAATTTTTTTTGGTTTACTAAATGTTCTACTCTTTCCATAATTTTTAGATAAAATGTGATACTATTGAAAATTTTGGGTTTGTTTTATGCCTCCACACCCCTTTTAATTGGTAACCAAAGAAACATGAAGCCATTAAATTAAAACAAACCCACAAACATGAAAAAAAACACAGAACTAAAAATAGTAAAAATAATAAATTTCAAATGAGTTTTATCTAATGGAGAAACCACAACAAAAAGCTTATCAAAAAAAAATATACAAAAACATCAAATAAATATAAAATTCCCAAAGCTGCCCACATTTTTCTATATATTTATTTATACCCTCCACTATCACAAGCGTAGAAGAGGATATATTAACCTTGGAATTCCATGTGTAACGTCAAGAATGGATCTCAGTTCCCATTGTGAATATATATTCCTGCATTAAATCAAAATCTGAGTCGATTAAGCTATGTCCGTCTGTTTGTTTGTCTGTTTTTGACATGCTTACATCCAAATTAAGTTATATGCACTTTATTACCACTCCAAGTATGATTAAAGTCGGTTTAGAAGAAAAAAAGTTATAGACAAAAATGTAAGTGTGTCAGTACGAACATAACCTATTGACTTCACATGCATTTGTGGTGGAGTGTATTGAAGATTCGGCAAAGCTGAATATTAACATTCTTATTTGTTTTTGTTTTACTATTTTTCCTACATCTTTCGATAAAACCACCACATTTGTTTAAATTGGGTTTTTTTCTCTCTCTCTCGTTACGAGTAATTGGAAAATGTATTTATTACTCTATTATTTCAATAGATTTTTTTTAAATATTTCATTATAATAAAATTTTATTTGTTAAATGCAAAGTATTTAATAAATCAAATTGTAGCAAAAACCCATGTTTTTATTACAAAATACAATTGAAATTCCCAAACACGCAAATTCCATAAAATAACAACAATAAAAAAATGGGAGAGAAATAATAATAATAATTATTATTATAAATGATACAAAGAAATAATTACAATAGTTTATTAATTAATTAATAACCACATGGAATTTACAAAAAGAAAAAAACGTTTTTCAATTTTTCAAATGATACAATCGATTCAGACATTCAGACATATTTTATTTAAAAAAATAACAATTTTAAGCTGGACGTTTAATAATGCTACATTGGGCAGTATGGAATCATAAATACTTTAGTTAAAAAATATGTAATTATACGCTTTTATTCAATATGTCTTGCTGGAAAAAATTCTACTCAGTCCTAAATTTCGAAAAGATTCACAAATCACGAATTTCAGTCAAGTCATACATATTTTATATGTATACAGGGTATATTTTCCCTGTAATGACTACTAATAGCTAATCTGAATATAGAATATATCTCTCCCGTATCCTGTTCGTTCCATTTATTCCCAGTAACACCGTTTAAGAGAAAAGTGTTTTCTAGGTATTCGATAGATATTAATATTTAGTCAAAACGGGCAGCTGTACTTTATTCTTTGTATAGTAAGTACTTTTTCTCCTCAAACTATCTGTCATCCATTTTCCCATCACAATTATTGAGACTAAATTTAATAATTCTATTGATTTCACGAATATCTTATTTAAAGGGGTATACTACTCCCCAGTCCCTTGCAACCAAGGGTATCGCATATCGGTTATCGGCGTTTAATATCTTTTCCACTCAGCACATTTATCTAATTTTAAGCATTAAATTGTTAACGGTAGTAAAACAAATTATAAACAGATTTTTCGGAACGTCGCTGGTCCTTGATTCTCATCAGGTGTTACAAATAGATTCAAAATATTAATATACTACCTGATATCTGGCTGTAGTGAAATAAAAACATATTTATCAATTACAAAATATAATTAATATCAGACTTTGTTTGATTTTCCTCCATTTTCCCTCACTACACCAATGTTTAAGCGTTTGAGGTCTTTTTAATCATTATAAATTAATTAATAACAAAATGACAGATTGACTAACTCTTTAAAGTGGACTGAACTAAATGCCAGAGCATGACAGTTGGCGAACTTGTTTTTGATTATTATTCAACTAAAATATTTTAAATTTAATTATTTCATTTAGAATTCAAGAGAATTAATAAAATCATGAAACTGGTAACAATAAAATACTGATATTATGTCCGACATGTCTATAAATCTAAGAAAGATTCATGTGTTCATTATTGGTTCATAACTGGTATTCTCATGTATAAAACAATAACCGAAATGGTTAATGGTATTCAGTTCTTGATTAAACTTTAATGCAGTTTTTGAGTTAGTAACTGGTTCAGTTCTTGACTCATTATTATTATCAGTCTATAATTCAGTCTTTTAATCAGTTCTTAACGCCGTTAAATTCTCGATTCAATCTTCGTTCAGTTCAAAATTCAGTTTTTCATTTAGTTTTTAAATCAGATTTTATAACAGCTTTTGATTCAGTTCTAGATTAAATAATTTATTTAGTTCTGCATTCAGTTTTTGAATCAGTTTCTGATTAAGTTCTTGATTCGGTTCAATTCTTGATTAAATTTATCGTTTAGTTCTTCATTCTGCTGATTCAGTTTTTTAACAGTTTTTGACTCAGATCTTAAATAGTTTAGTTATTAATTCAGTGCTCGATTCAATTTTTAATCTAGTTCATGGTTTAGTTTTCATTTAGTTCCTGATTCATTACATTCCTCAGTTCTTTGTTCAGTTTTTAAACTTAATTTAATTAATTTATTAAGTTTTAGTTCTGTTCTAGTTTAGTTATAGTTCAGTTCTACTTCAGTTGTAGTTCAGTTCAAGTTAAGTTCTAGTTCAGTTGTAGTTCAGTTCTAGTTCAGTTCTAATTCAGTTGTAGTTCAGTTTTAGTTCAATTTCAGTTTAGTTCTATTTCAGTTCTAGTTTAATTCTAGTTCAGTTCTGGTTCAGTCAATTTCAGTTCTAGTTCAGTTGTAGTTCAGTTTTAGTTCAGTTCTAATTCAGTTGTAGTTCAGTTCTAATTCAGTTGTAGTTCAGTTCTAGTTTAATTCTAGTTCAATCAAGTCCAGTTCTAGTTCAGTTCAAGTTAAGTTCTAGTTAAATTCTAGTTCAGTTCTAGTTCAGTTGAAGTTCAGTTCTAGTTCAGTTGTAATTCAGTTGTAGTTCAGTTTTAGTTCAATTTCAGTTTAGTTCTATTTCAGTTCTAGTTTAGTTCAGTTCTAGTTTAATTTTAGTTCAGTTCTAGTTCAGTCAATTTCAGTTCTAGTTCAGTTGAAGTTCAGTTTTAGTTCAGTTGTAGTTCAGTTGTAGTTCAGTTTTAGTTCAGTTCTAATTCAGTTGTAGTTTAGTTCTACTTCAGTTCTAGTTCAGTCAATTTCAGTTCTAGTTCAGTTGAAGTTCAGTTTTAGTTCAGTTGTAGTTCAGTTGTAGTTCAGTTTTAGTTCAATTCTAATTCATTTCTAGTTTAGTTGTAGTGCAGTTCTAGTTCATTTCCAGTTCATTTCTAGTTCAGTTCAGGTTCGGTTCTAGTTCTTTTCTAGTTCAGTTCTAGTTTAGTTCCTGTTTTCTTCATTCAGTTCTGGTTCATTCCGATTTTAGTTGAATGAAATTTATGTCATTTTTTTAATAAAATTTTTTTTAGCTGTAATTTCCTGTTTAAATTATAATTTAAAACTTATTAAACAAATTACTAAATAAGTAATTATTTATTTTTTTTGACAATTATTATTAAATTAAATTTATAATTTAAACATTAATTGTTAATTTCAAAATTTGTAGGATTTTTTTTAAGAGATTTAATTGAGAACACGTGCGATGGTTTGGGAAACAAAACAAAAAATTTGTTTTGAAAATAAAAAATTTAATAAAAAATATAATTTATTTAACCCGGTTTTTAAAAAATTTATTAACAAAATTTTATTTTTTTAATTCTTATTTTTTATAACGTATTTGAGGAAGACCATAAAACCTTAATTTGGGAAGTAAACAAATTTACAATTTGAAAGAATTCATTTTAGCTTTTTTCAGGCCATAAACTTGAAATTTTAAAAAATGCAAAAATAAAATTTCAAATGTAATTTATTTATTTAAAAAATCGAATTGATTTTTAATTATCGTCTTTTCTGATTATTTTCGTTAAATTAACAATTTATTGCTAATTTATATTATTGTTGTTATTTTTTTTTTTAAATATTTTTATAATTAATCTGACACGTAACCGACAGATTCTATAATTAAAACAACAAAAAAATACATAAATTCGTGATTTTGTGTTCAATATTTAATTATTTATATCAAGGGCATCTAAACGTGAAAACAGTCATTAATTTTTCTAAATATTAAAAAAAAATTAATAAAACATGAAAACAATTTAAACATGTGTTTTAAATTAACTAAAATTAATAATTAAAAATTAAATATTTAATCCAAAGATCTGAGAACAGATACAAAAAATTTCATTATAATTGAAAAATAAATTTGAACAAATGTTTTATTTTCCGTTTATTTTCCTATGAAGTGTTTGACTGTGAATTTCCAAGTTCTCAAATATTCCCTTCAAATTCTTATGGTCGGTCGAGCCAGACCATTTAATACCCTACACCCCATTATTAGCTACCAAAAATTAATAAACCTCCCTCGCATGTACGTATTTTTTAATACATCTTAAGAGTATACATGTATGTGTGTAGGATTAGTGCGTTCTAAAAAGAATTTTCCTGTGGGCATTATATGGGAGCTAGAAGAAATCTTGGCCAAACCCTCGTAAAATTTAGCACATTGGTTTTTGTTCTTATTAGATTTGATTTGATGAATTCTTTTTGCAATACCAACGTATATGCGAGATTAAAATCCTTTCAAAACGATATTTGCAGAACTTTATGAATGGAATCTATGAAAAATATTGGACCGATCCTCGTATAATTTGCCACATGATTTTAGAACATCATAAAACTAATTTGTGCAAAATTTCTTTAAAATCACTTTATATTTAAGACTTTTGTGATCTTAAATCCCCTTTCCGGGAGGAAACTTTTTTATGGGGACTAAATGAATTAATGGACCTTTCATAACCTATTTCAATAGGCATCGTTCATGGAGTAAAATAATGACACGTGTTAAAATTCATTAAGATTTATTGAAAACAGTTTGTTTAAAAGGTTAACATGGAAAGACAGACGGACGGACATCGTTAAATGGTCTCAGAAAGTGATCCTGAGTCGGACGATCTTCTTAAAAGTAGTGGTGCCCGTTGTAATAATAAACCCACCACCTATGGTGATGTAGGGTATAAAAGCGGGTAAGAATGTTATATTTGTCTATGCCGAATCTTCAATACTCTTCACCATAAAAGCGTGTGAAGTAAATACGGTATGTTTCGTACATAGACACTCACAAAGGTATACAATATATAAAAGTTTTTCTTAAACGTCACAAAATTAATTGTAATTTGAGGTATAATTTTTTCAAAACTGAACCGATTTTTGAAATGATAATGAAGTAAACGTAACTTAATTCAGATTTGCAAAATTTAAAATTTTTTAAAATTTTTTACGAAAGAACCTCGCTTGAACTAAGAGGTTGCCTCAGATATCAGACTACAACTTTTAATATATTGAACCGATTTTGCTGGTTCTTAATAGGAAACTTCTCAGGACTTTAAAAAATACTTAGACCATATTTTATTGAGCTCTATGGTGAATGTGAGCGTGCAAAAACCAGACAGACGGATGGACATAGCTAAATCGATTCAGATTATGATTTGATGCAAGATGATTTTGATGGGGTCTAAGATGATTCTTTCTCAGCGTTACACATTGAATGACAAATTTAATATACATTTTTAACACTTTTGGTATCAGAGTAGAGTAGAGAAGTAAGAATGTTATATTCATCTATGCCAAATCTTTAATACCCTTCAACTCAAATGCGTGTGAAGTAAATACGTTATATTTCGTACGTATACACTGATATATCTTGTATTTATTTTTTTAATATAAAACATGAAGTCTAAAAAGTCATAAAATTAATTGTAATTTGAGTTATAAATTTTTCCTACTTGAACGATTTTGGACAGACAAACAAGCAGAAAGACAGACGAACATTAATCGACTCAGATTTTTATTTGATGCGGGAATATATATACATTTTTAGGTCTGAAATGATTCCTTCTTAACGTTACATACGGAACAACTAAGTTAATATACCCTCTTCACTACTTGTTGTGATGGTGGAGGGTCTAATAATTTTATCATGTTAATCTCGTTTTTAATGCTGGAAAATTTAAAAATTCCATAATTAAACTAATTTGCAGTAATTTTCTATTCATTTTTCATAAAACCTTCATCTACGTGCTTTTTTGCACATAATTGAACTGTTTCTTTTCAAAAATCTCACAATCTTTAGGCGTTTTTTTTAATATTTGTTAATTAATTTTATTATATTTCAGATTTATATTTAAATAATCAGTAAAATTATTATAATTTAAAATTATGTCTCGTAATAAAATTTTTATAAAAAAAAATATTGAAAAAAATTTCTCAAGAAATCACGATTAATTTTTAAATAAATTTGAAATGCAAATATTTATTTCCAATAAAAATGAATCTAATGAGAATTAAATTTAAATTTTTGAAGTGTTAAATATTTATTTTAAAATTATTAACAGAAAATTAGAAAGTAGGAAATTGGAAAATTTATATAAAATTATACTTTAATTAAGAACTGTTGTTTCATTCCACTTTCAGTTCAGTTTTAATTCAAATTATGTTGGACTCGAGTTCAGTTCTTCAACAAGTTCATTTCTTGATTTAATTGTTGATTGAGTTTTCAATTAGTTATTTATTTATTTATTTAGTTCGAGGTTCAGTCATTTAGTTCTAGTTCAACTTTAGTTCGGTTTATCTTTTAGTTCTTCATGGACGTTTTAAACCGGTTCATGGTTCAGGTTTAGTGTCATTCATGATTCAATTCTTGATTCGCTTTTTTGTTTAGTTCTTAATTATGTTCTTGCTTCAGTTCTAGATTTAGTTCTAAATTCTGTTCTTTATTCTCTCCTTGAATTAGTTCTGGATTCAGTTCTCGATTTTGCTCTTAAATCAGTTCTCAATTCAGTTTTTATACAGTTTTTCGCCCAAATTCCTGATTATATTTTTGATTCTGCTCGCGATTCCGTGTAGTGATTCAATTCTTAATTCAGTTCCTGATTTATTTACTAATTAATTTTGATTAAGTTCTTGATTTTTTCATGATTTATTTTATGATTCAGTTCTTAATTCAGTTGTTAAATTATTTCATGATTCACTTGTTGATTTAGTTCTTGATTCAGTCGATTTAGTTTCTAGATTCAATTACTAATTTATTTGTTGATTCAGCCCCTAATTCTAAGTTAAGTTCTTGATTTAATTCTATATGAAAGTCATGATTCAGTTCCAGGCTTATTATTTGCTTTAGTTCTAATTAAGTTCCTGATTTAGTTCTTCTTTTAGTTTTTGATTTAATTCTTGACTCAATTTTGGATTAAATTCTTTATTCTATTCCAGATTTTGTTCGCCAATCAATTCAGCTCTTGATTATGTTCTTTATTTAGCTCTAAATTGCTGACTTAGTTCTTGATTCAGTAACTGATTCAGTTCTTATTTAGGTTTATGTATGTATATTTATATAGTTATTAGTTAAGTACTTGATTCAGTCGATCTCTTGATTCGTTCTACTTCAAATTTATTTCAGTTTTAGTTCGAGTTCAGTTCTGCTTCAATTCTGCTTCAGTTCTATTTCAGTTCTAGTCCACTTCTAGTCTACTTCTAGTTCAGTTCTAATACAGTTCTAGTTAAGTTCTAATTCAATGCTTCTTAAGTTCCAATCAGTTGTGGTTCAGTTCCATATCGATTGATTTTTTAATGATCTTCTCCAATAATAAATAAATATAAAATATAGTTAAATTATAATCAGATCAAATAAAATTTTTTACACTTTTATTCTAGTTCTTCTTTTAATGTTAAAAAAGCGGATATTGAAACCATGTCATTGTAGGTAAATTTGTGTGTTCCATGGCCATGACATAAAAAGAACTTTTATTCAGTTCAAAGATAAATATTTTCATAACATATTTTCTTTATTAATGGAATACAATAGATCCCTAAAACCTTTTAAATGTACATGTTTTTTCTGAATGAATATTTAATTTCGTATTTTTGGATTTCATTTTCAAATTTACTCAAATATTTAATATTTAAAAATGAATACTGATTTATTAGAAACTATAAGAATAACTGTAGGCGGTTCTTTATGTGATAATAATGGAAATATGTTACATAATACGATTAAGAGAATAAAGCTTATGATTAATTCTCTCGAAATAATCTTAAATTTAAAATTTTGTTTCTGAAACACCTCAAAAGATATGAAAATAAAGACACAAATATAAAATAAAAATATTCTAATTACAAAAAGAGAAAAGAAAACTCATTTATAATTTCCGTTTTCCTTTTGTGAGGAAATAAACACACACAAAGAAAGATTAAAATGCCGGAGTGTTTTCTGGGGGTCACAGAAACTGTTCTGTATAAAATTCTGACCCAAACACAACGGTTAACTTAACTTAAATTAAAATAATAAAGTTGTAAAAGAAAGACCACCAAAAAGTATTTGTTTTTGATATTCAAATAAAATCTTTTCAAAACCAGTAAGAATGTTACATTCGGCTATGCCGAATCTTCAATACCCTCCACCACAAGTGGGTGTGAAGAAAATACGTTATGTTTCTTACATACACACTCATAGACGTATAAAATATATAAGAGTTTTTTCTTAAATATTATGCGCAGCCCTTAATGAGTCATAAAATTAGTTATATCTTTGGCTATAACTTTACGGTTGTCACAAATATCGGTCTATATATTTTAATATACTGAACCGATTTTGCTAGTATTTAAACTGGAACCTTTTCAGTACTATAACAAATACCCAGACCAAATTCCGTAGAGTTTTGTTAATTATTGCGGATGTGAATGTGTCAGCAACAGATAGACAGACAGACATAACTAAATCGAGTCAGATTTTGATCAAATACAAGAATATATATATATATATATATATATATATATATATATATATATATATATATATATATATATATATATATATATATATATATATATATATATATATATATATATATATATATATATATATATATATATATATATGTATATACATTATGGAGTCTGAGATGTTTCCTTCTTAGCGTTACACACGGAATGACTAAGTTAATATACCCTCTTCACCACTTGTTGTGCTGGAGGGTATAAAAATATACAAAACACTCAAACTCGCATAAAACTGACTTTGACATCAGAAAATTTAAGGTCAAAAGTATAATAAAAAGAACAAAAAAACTCATAATCGTAAAAGAGGTAATAAATAAAACCAAACTGAACAAAAAATAATATTATCTCTGAACTTTGTCTTACAACATTAAAGACTAAAACTTAATAAATTGAAGGCAACAGCAACAACAAAGAGGCTCGAATCTTTTTTTGTTTTTTTTTTTTGTTGTTTGTTTTTGCTAAATTATAAAAGTTAAGTTGGTGATAAGTCCCTTTTTTTGTAGTCTTAAACCGAAAAGCAACAACAACAACATTGAAAAAAATAATAATTTTGCATTAACAAATAGTTTTTTGTTGGAATTTATCTGTCGGTTACATTTCTACTTTAAATGTTAAAGTCAAAAGATACAAAACTCTTAACATTGAAAATTATGCGCTAATTTTGTTGGGAGTGAATATGAATAATTATAGAGAAAAATTAATTTGTCTTGTCTAATAAATTATATAATTTAAATTAAAATTGCTAAAAATGGGAGGAAATTAATGGAGATAACATTTCAAATTAATGTTACCTTGAAAGATTTTTAAAATTTATTTAAAAAAACGTTTTTTTTTTTTTGAACAGAAAGAAATTTTGATTAAATTTTTTGTGCAGTTCCAGATTCCGTTCCTGATGTTCTTCTTGATTCAATTCATAATTCAGTTCCTGATTTAGTTCTTGACTATGTTCTTTATTCAGTTCCCGGGTTAGTTCCCCATTCCGTTCCTTCTTCACTCCTTATTTCAGTTTGTGATTTTGTTCTCAATAATGTTCTTGAATTTCTTCTTTATTAATTTCTTAATTCAGTTCATCATTCAGATTTTGATTCAATTTTGTTTTCAATTTCTAAGTCACTTCTTTATTCAATTCTTGATTCACCTTTCTTCTGTTCCAAATCTTGTTCTTCATTCTCTTCGGGTTTCACTTTTATATTCTGTTTCTGAATTGTTCTTATTTCAGTTCCTGATTCAGTTTTTTACTCAATTTTTTGGTTCAGTTCTCGATTCACTTCTTCATTATATCTTGAATTCAGTTCATTTCAAAGTTGGTGATTTAGTTATAGCTACAGCGCTTAATTATTTTACCCTTCAGTTCTTAATTCAGACCTCCATTGAATTTTTGATTCAAGTCTTAATTTTGTTCCTGACGAAGTTCATGACTCAATATCTCGTATCCCAATTCTCATGTCTCAATTCAGTACTCTATTTAGTTCTTGATTCACTTCTTAGACTAAGTTCTAGATTCAGTTCTTGTTTATTCTCTGTTCTTGATTCAGTACTTAAATCTTTACATGACTCAGCTCTTGATTAAGTACATTATAGAGTTATTGATCTACTTCAATATTCAGTTGATGATTCCGTTTCTGGTTTATTTACTTATTCAATTCTTGTTGTAGTTATTGATTCTGTACAAGAATCAGTTCTATATACACCTCTTTATTCAGTTCCTGACTCACACCGTTATTTAGTTCCTAATTATGTTTCAAAATCAATTCTTGATTTATGATTCTGTTTTTGATTCCGTTCTTGATTCACCTCGTTCCTAATAATGTTCTTTATTCAGTCTTTAATTTAGTTTTTGTTTCATTCCTTCATACACCTCTTTGTTCATTTTCTGATCTAAATTGTTATTCATTTGTTCAATTTTAATTCAGTTCTAGTTCGGTTCTAGTTCTAGATCAGTTTTAGTTTAGTTCCAGTTTAGTTCTAGTACAGTTCTAGTTCAAGTTCTAGTTCAGTTCTAGTTCATTTCTAGTTCAGTTCTAATTCTAGTTCAGTTCAAGTTCATTTATAGTTTAGTTCTGGTTCAGTTCTAGTTCAGTTCTGGTTCAGTTCCAGTTCAGTTCTATTTCAGTTCAAGTTCATATCTAGTTTAGTTCTGGTTCAGTTCTATTTCAGTTCAAGTTCATTTCTAGTTCAGTTCTAGTTCAGTTCTCGTTCAGTTCCAGTTTAGTTCTATTTCAGTCCAAGTTCAGGTCTAGTTCAGTTCAAATTAATTTCTAGATTAGTTCTGGTTCAGTTCTAGTTCAATTATAATTCTAGTTCAGTTCTAGTTCTAATTTAGTTCAAGTTCAGTTCCAGTTCAGTTCTATTTCAGTTCAAGTTCATTTCTAGTTTAGTTCTGGTTCAGTTCTCGTTCAGTTCTAGTTGAAGTTCTAGTTCATTTCTTGTTCAGTTCTAATTCTAGTTCAGTTCTAGTTCTAATTTAGTTCAAGTTCAGTTCTTATTCTAGTTCAGTTCTAGTTTAGTTCTAGTTCAGTTCTAGTTCAGTTCAAATTAATTTCTAGATTAGTTCTGGTTCAGTTCTAGTTCAGTTATAATTCTAGTTCAGTTCTAGTTCTAATTTAGTTAAAGTTCAGTTCTAGTTCAAGTTCTTGTTCATTTCTAGTTCAGTTCTAGTTCTAATTTAGTTTAAGTTCAGTTCTAGTTCAGTTCTTATTCTAGTTCATTTCTAGTTAAGTTCTGGTTCAGTTCTGGTTCAGTTCTAGTTCAGTTCTAGTTCAGTTCCAGTTCAGTTCCAGTTCAGTTCCAGTTCAGTTCTAGTTCAGTTCTATTTCAATTCCATTTGATAATTCCATTCAACTGTCATTATCCTTATCAATTTGAATAACACGCCTTATGTACTTTATCTATTTAAAAAAAACACGAGTTTCAAATAATAAAAAATTATTTACAATAATAATTATTCAAAATCCACCTTAATATTTGGTAATAAAATCAACCATAATAAAACTTTGTTTGTTTGTCTGTTTGTCCGTCTGTTAGTCTAAATATAACAGAAGAAAAAATGTGAAAATAATAAAATAAATAAAATTTTTAACAGTTTCCCCGTGAACATGATGTTGATAATTAATTAAAAAAGGCGAATAATACATCATGCATATTAAAGTAATAAATTAAATAAAAAATTAATGGATTAAACATTAGGGAACTTCATAATATTGCGAAATCGTATAATAATGGGAGTGAATTAACAATATCTGACTGTCGCACAGTGATGCGTTACATGGACAAAAGTACTAAAGTATTCAGAATGAAATTTGCAATAAAAAATTATGATAGACTTAGTTAGAGGGCACTAAATCATAATCCGAAAATACCATTTATAAGGTCAATTTCTTTAATGATTTGCCTTTCTTTTAATTATATTTAATCCATAATACATAGATTTAAAATTAAAAATCCAAAATTTTAATAAAACATCAAGATATATTTCACATTTAATGAAATTATGAAGATGATTAAAAATCAAAAGAACAGCTGTCAGTTTTTCTAGTTCAGTTTTGAGATAATTTTACAATTTACAATTGGAGAAAAGCTAAACGTGTACTTTTATTTTCTGTTTCTTATATTAATTTAAATACATATTTTTATAGATTAATAATCAGAAGAGAACAGCTGCTAGGTTTTGTTTAATTTGAGAAAAATAATGTTTTATAAACATGAAATTGGCCTACATTTTCTACACAAATTTAAGAAAATACCGTATATTTGACATGAAAATGGCAAAACTTGTGTTAAATTTTTTTATTTAAGAATTTAATTTAATTAAACATTCATTAAGATTAATAATCAAAAGAGAACAGCTGCCAGTTTTTTGATAAATTTGATGAAAACAAAACTTTAGGATAAATGGGAGGTAGTGTTTAGTGCTCTCAGCAGTGGGCCAGTTTTCAAAAAACTGATATAAATACCCAATTTTTGCCGATTTTTGTATTGAAACGAAGCACTGTGTGTCTGTCCATATGTCCATATTTCAATTTAAATTTTGGATATAAAGTGAAAACTTAAAACTACAATTTCATCGTAATTAGCAGAAAAAAATACGAATAGAATTTTATACTTTTCAAAATATGATGGCTTTAGTACATAACGAAATTCCGCCCCATAAAACTTCAAAATTACAAAACATTCGATTTATGTTAAACATTTTTATTATTTTTTTCTTCTTCTTTATTTCATTTTTCTCGAAACATTGTTGTGATAATTATAATTAGTGTTAATTACCGACCAACGAAAGCCATAAAAATAACAAATATTTTTCAAATGTTCAAAATAGCTGAAATTGAAGATACAAAATAAATAAATCGTCATAAAATATAAAAATATTTAAAGAAAATAAGTAAACATGCTATAGTCGGTCACACCCGACTGTGTGATAACCTACACCAGCTTGTTGGTAGCAAATGACAGCAGCGAAATTTTTTTTGAACGACCCTCGTATAATATGCATTTCTAAATTATGATTAAGTGTGAAGTACGTTATTATAAAAGTAACATTTATGTGAAATGTATGCGTTTGAAATATATTTTTTCCGGGGAGTTATATCGAAGCAGGAAAAAATTATGGAACCACCATCGTATAATTTCCAATATCGATTTTAGAGTATATTTAACTTAATTAAACCAGTTGTTATTACAATACCAATAAATATGTGAGATTTATGCCCTTAAAAGTGATATTTGGAAGGGGCTTGAACGAGATCTATGAGAATAAATGGACCGATCCTCTCATAATTCTGCACATCATTTTAAAATACTATAAGACTTATTTTGGTTGAATTTAAGATTTTTATGACCCTAAAACCCTATGCCGGCAGGACATAGGACCAATTTCAATAGGTTTTGTTCGTAGGTCAAAAGATAACATGTACCAAATTTCATAAAGATATTAAAAAAATTGCGACCTGTAAGGCGTTAACAACGTTTATATAGTCAGACAGAGAGACAGACATACGGATGGACGGACAACTTAAACTTGTCTCAAAAAGTTAATCTGAATCCAAATGTATTCCTAAAAGTTGATGAAACACAATTTTGTCTGTTTGTTACAAACATCAGCACAAACGCTTAATACCCCAACCACTTACTATGGTGTAGGGTATAATGAACCTTAAATTCCAAACTTTATACTTTTATGTACATTATACAATTTACATATAATTTATATGTATGTGCGTGTGTGTGTGTGTAAATATATGAGAATCCATTTCACAGCTTGAAGAAAATTAAATGCTTGAAATAAAATTTTATATCTACAAACATCTCGATCGTTAAACTAAAATACTTAAAGATGGACAAACAGTAAAGAGTGAATTTTAGGATTTTGTAAATATTTTATGTCTGTAAATAAATATAAATGTTTTGTATTAATACGTTTAGTATCTGTGTAGTGAATATGACTAAATTGTTTGTACTTTACTTTTATGTGTGAGTGTTAATGGTTTATGAGGCTCTAACACATTTTGTTCATTTGTTGTTTTTATTTAATGGTCGATCATAAATATTAGATCCCAACAACAACAACGTTTAGTGAAAAAAATGTGAAAAACTATAAATTTAGCTCCTTTAAATGAATTTTAGTTTTCTTCTTCTTTCGATTTTTAGTAAAGAAATAATAATTTAAACGTAAAACTACAAGTTGTTGCCTTCATAAGATGTCTTTTGATGGTCATAAAACAATAAAATCTGCTTAAATAGTTGTTGCCAACAAAAGTAAGATAAAATTTTTGTTTGAACAGAATTTAATTGTTTATGTAATTTTCAGCTGTTTCTCTATTAACAGGTAAAATAGTTTAATTTTAGACAGTAAATTCAGCAAAAAAATATAGATTTTACATAACAATTTAATTAATATTAATTTGAGATCTTGTATTTAACTTAAATGTTGGACCTGTCGATACTTTTCTCTCCATAATTAAAACCTTGAATTTTTATTAGTTGAATTTATTTTAATTTTTAATTAAGTTTTATATAGCAAATCAACTGGTAAATTTAAATTTTTTATAAAAATTGAATAATTTATTGGAATTTAAATTAGAAAATAATTAAATAAAACCAATAATGGAAATAACTGTATTATCTAAAAGCTTAATCTTAAATTAGAACTGAACTAGAAATGAACTAGAACTGAACTAGAACTGAGCTAAAAATGAATGAACGAGAACTGAGCTAAATATGAATGAACTAGAACTGTACTAGAACTCAACTAAAACTGAACTACAACTGAGCTAGAAATGAATGAACTAGAACTGAACTAGAACTGAATTAGAACTGAACTAGAATTGAACTAGAACTGAACTGGAACTGACCTAGAACTGAACTAGAACTGAGCTAAAAATGAATGAACTAGAACTGAGCTAAATATGAATGAACTAGAACTGAACTATAACTCAACTAAAACTGAACTACAACTGAGCTAGAAATGAATGAACTAGAACTGAACTAGAACTGAATTAGAACTGAACTGGAACTGAACTAGAACTGAGCTAAAAATGAATGAACTAGAACTGAACTAGAACTGAACTAGAACTGAACTAGAACTGAACTGGAACTGAACTAGAACTGAGCTAAATATGAATGAACTAGAACTGAACTAGAACTGAGCTAAATATGAATGAACTAGAACTGAACTTGAATTGAACTATAGCTCAACTAGAACTGAATTAGAACTGAGTTAGAACTGAACTAAACTTAACTAGAACTGAGCTAGAAATGAATGAACTAGAACTGAACTTGAATTGAACTATAACTCAACTAGAACTGAATTAGAACTGAGTTAGAACTGAACTATAACTTAACTAGATCTGAATTAGAACTGAACTAGAAATGAATGAAATAGAACTGAACTAGAGCTGAACCAGAACTGAACTAGAATTGAGCTAGAAATGAATTAGAACTGAACTAGAACTGAACTAGAACTGAATTAGAACTGAACAAGAACTAAACAAGAATTGAACTAAAACTGAACTATAAATGAATCAAATCTAAACTAGAATATAACTGCAATAGAAAAGAACGAAACTGGAACTGAACTAGCACTGACTTAGAACTAGAATTGAATTGGAACTGATTTAGAAGCTGCATAATTAAAAACTAAATCAAGAATTCACTCAAAAGCTTTATCAAAAACTGAAATAAGACATGAATCAGAAATTGAATTGAAAAGTCATCAAAAATTGATCAGATTTAATGGGATTCTGAACTAAATGAATAACTGGATCAGAAACCCGATCCAATTCAGATCAAGAACTGAATTAAGAACTCTATTTAAAGTAAATAAAAGACCTTTTAAAAAGCTTAATCAATAACTGAGTAAAAGACTTTATGAAAGACTGAATCAAGATCACAAAAAAATTAAGAATTGATTAAGACTCTGAGCCTGAAACTGAGTCAGAAGCTTAAGATTTTATTTTTTTCAAAAACTGAATCAGGAACCGAATCTAGAACTGAATAATAAACTAAATCAATACTTAAGTCAAAAACTGGATTGAAGATTAAATCTAGAAGTGAATCAAAAACTAAATTAAAAAAACGGAAAAAACGATATCAAAAATTAAATGAAGAAATCATAAATTGAAAGTTAAATATCGAACTAAATCAGGAACTGAAGCAAGAACCAAACGAATCGAAAACAGGATCCAGAACTGAATTAAAAACTAAATTAATAATTGAACTATAAAGAACCTACAACAGGACATTATTCGTCCTATAAAAAAATCCATCCATTTTGCAACAAAAATTTAAACGAGCGGAATAAAATCGATTTCCTTGCAACAAATTTAAATATTTTGTTGCCACTTCCACAAACACATGCACTCACTTTTGGAAAAAAAATAACATTAATTTTCTTTAATAGAAAAAGATACATTTTGTAAATATCAAAAAACTCATAAATACTTTTCTCAAAAATATCTAAAAAAATGTTTTATGGCAAAATAAATATTTGGGTGAATAAATCCCAGTCCATAACTAGAGAGAAAGAAGACATACAAACAAATGTGTGACTTTAGCAATTCGTTTCAGTGTAAACGATATATGAAAAAGATACTTTTACACAGACACACACACAGATACAAAACAAAACATTTTCATATGAAATGCAATATTTAGAGGATTTGAAATGAAAACAATAAAAAACAACAAAAAAAAAAAACGAGGAAAACAAAATCAATGGCCTCACAAACAGCTAAAGTTCATCTATGGATTTAAATTGATACGATTTAATTCTTAAAACATACACACGTTTATACACACAAACACTCTCATATATTTACACAATTTTTAGTAAAAAGATTTAAAACAAAATAATATTAAATACTCGTACATTGTTTAGTATCCAAAAATAACAACAATAATTACAAGTAAGGAATTACAGTCGGTCAAGACCGATTATTTTATACACTTCTACACATTGTTGATTATAAATGGAAGCAACGAACGACTCTCACGATTTATGCGTTTTATAAGGATTTTTTCGGGGACATTATATAGAAGCTATAACGAGATTGTGTATCGGCCCTCGTAAAATTTCGAACATAGATTTCTGCTTATGTTTTTCTTAATTTGACTTACTTTCAACATAATACCAATGTATATGTGAGTTTTAAGCCCTTCAATGTGATATTTGGAAGGGTGGTTGTATGGGACATATGAGAAATAATGAAGTGATCCTCGTATAATTTAACACATCCTTGAAGATTGCCATATGACTTATTTGTGCCCAATTTCGTTAAAATTGCTTTATATTTTGGACTCTTATGACCATAAAATCCCGTTCCGAGAGTAACATTTGTATGGGTTCTAGGTGTAATAATGGACCCATTATCATCAATTTCAATAGGTATCATCAAGGGGCCAAAATTCCATCAAGATATCTTTAAAATTGCGACCTGCATTTTGTTTACAAAGGTTTACATGAACAGCCAGACAGATGGACGGACATCGTCAAATCGACTCAGAAAGTTATTCTGAGTCGAAAGGTGAACTTAAAAGTGGTGGTAGCAATATCTCTTCTGTGCATTACAAACTGAAGCACAAACACATTATACTCCACTTATGGTGGTGTAGGGTATAAAAACTTTTTAGTTATTGTTTTGAAATTTAACAGACAAATAAAATCCAACTGAAATCTACAACAAAAAATAAACTGAAACTGGGAGGAAAACTAAATCTCTATGGATTCCAATAACAAAAAAAGCTTAAATATACAAAACAAACAAACGAATGAATAGATAGATGGACGGATAGATGGATGGACCAACAGACAGACAAATACATTAATGACCTTTTTTTATTGTGCTTGTTGTTGCTGTTTGTAATACAAATACTTGAAGGCAACAAAACATAACAAAAAGAAAACATTAAAGTGACGCCTCTAAAAGATTTAATTTCTTTTTGAAAACAAAAACAAAAAACCAACAATTTTGTTTAATCACAAATATGATCACCAAATACTCATTATTCATTTTCGTTTAAAGCGAAATACAGATTTTCAATATTCAATTTGAAAATTAATTTTTCTATTTCTTTGTATATTTTTCAGCTTCTTGTGTGTGTATGTGTTTTTATGTCTGTCCGTATGTCTGTATATCGCATACAGACTGTTTTGTATTTCATACTTTTGGGTTTGAATCCAACAGTTTTTTTAAGATTTCTTATCATTTACTTTAAATTGAAGTTCCTTTTTCGAAATATTATCAAAACTGGAAGAATTTTTGGGATCAGAAATGGAGATTAAATAATAATTTATCACTTATTTTATTCAAAAGC